>JAJEKV010000789.1:0-90610 GCA_021234155.1 Isoetes taiwanensis
GGAAACCATGGCTTTATTAAGCCAAGTGCGTAAGCTGTATCACATGCCGGAGGCCAATGTCGGTAATATTGACTTACGGTGATGTAGGCGGTGCTTTGATTTGGAAGACTTAGAAGAAGGGTTAAGTCATCTTGCCAACGGAAAGCGGCTGATTCAATTGGGCTCGGTAGCTGAAATGTTCAAATGGGCAGGTAACTCAATACATGTTGCATTGTTGTCATTATTTAACAATGTTTTGGCGCAGCGGGTTTCCTCGCACTTGGCGGTTTCGAACGTAGTTATCCCTTTGCATAAAGTGGAGATGAGAATGATCCCGAAATTACCGAATGATTCCGTTAGTAGTTTATATGCCAAATTATTTGCTGCTATGTTGAATTGTAAATTGAGCACACGGGCTGAAAAACATAATGTTAGAGCCAATCGGACGAGCAGGCTTTTAGACCAAAAAGATCTACAGTTGATCATTTGGTTACTTTGCGAGCTATGGTTGACTCGGTTAAGGGTAAGAAAAAACCCCTTTATGCTCTTTTTGTTGATTATGCTAAGGCATTTGACACGGTATCTCGTAGTAATTTGTGGGAGAGGATGGAGGCCCTAGGGGTACCAATTGAGCTTAGACATGCAGTGAAGATACTTTATGATAAAGTTTTGGTACAGCTATCACCCCCCTACATTGAGCAATGCACAGATGTGGTAGAAAGTAATATTGGAGTGAAGCAAGGGTGCCCATTGTCGCCCACACTATTTGGCCTATTCATAGACCAATTGCAGGCTTGGATGTCCGAATATGGCGGGGAGGGGACCCCATTGTTTAGATGCATGGTTCTGTTGCTCTTATATGCTGATGATGTTGTTCTTCTTTCCTCGCTGGAAGGCATGCGAGAAGCATTTAGATGCACGGCACATTCGTGTGGAACGTAAAAGTATGAGGGTAAATATGTCAAAGACTAAGATGATGGTATTTGGGACAAATAAAGTAGATCATCTTAAATTCCTCTATCATGGAGAACCTGTGGAAATTGTCACCTCATATAAGTATCTAGGGATACATGTGGACAAGGGGCATAGCTGGAACTCTGCTGTTGAGCATAGAGTAAATGGAGGCCCCGAAAGCACTATATAGGAAAAGTGGAAAAGCAGTAAATATGGGACTTTAGCCCTGGCGTACATTATATCGAAAGTGCTGGTCCAAACAGGTTTTGCTCTATGGGTGTGAAGTATGGGGGCCGGGATTATCCGTAGAATCTCGAAAAATGTTGAGAAAGTGCAGAAGAAGTTCTTGAGAACAGAATTGGGTACTAAAGCTCAAACTCCATATGATATGCTGCTTGTAGAGTGTGGCATGATGCCACTAGAGGCTGAAGCCCTATGCAGAACGCTTACATATCTCTCTAAGTTGCTATTTGATATGCCAGAAGATAGCTTACCAAGGCTAGCATTAGAAGAAACAAGAGACAAGGGATGGTACTCAGATATTAGGGAATGGATGAGGAAGTGGGGGATGGACATTCATGGTATGCGTGAGAATAAGGGCAATCTAAGAGAGTGGGTGCATGAGCACCTCATTAGAAGAAGCTGGAGAGTCCCGGAGACAAAAAAAACATTTCTATAGACAGTATATAAATCCCACTCTCCAAGAGGCCAAATACCTCAAGGAAGGTGTGTCTTTTGGCACCAGACAGATGATAATCAGGATGCGGCTTAGCTCCCATAGGCTTGGGGTTGAAGTAGGACGTTGGAGTAATATTCCCCATGAATTGAGATTTTACAAAGTATGCAATATGGGAGAAGTAGAAGATGAATTACATGTCATCGTAAAGGTGCCCGCCATACCGTGGATTCGGAGATAAGTACAAGATCCATTCAAACTCTTTGCCGGAATTCTTTTGATATGCCCGACATCACATTGGGAAATACTTGAAGGAAATATTGATACAGAGAGAGAAAGCTTAATGAGTATTAAAGATTGTAATGTTATACATGATGAGAGATGGGAAGAGTCTAATGCATTCTTGTCAAGATGCATTAGAGGATTTTATATGAATACCGTGGTCTTTATTTTCATTTCATTTCATTTCATTTCATTTGAAAGACCTCCCTCCCTCCCTCCCCTAAAGGATGCTATGCATAATGAGGATAAATACATCTCTCTCTCTCTCTCTCTAACTCTTTCTCTTTCATTTCTCTTTCATTTCTCTCTCTCTCTCTCTCTCTTCTCTCTCTCTCTCTCTCAAGAATATCCTCAAGAGTCCTCCTCTCTCTCTCTCTCTCTTGCCTCAAGAAAAGGATTAGGTTGAAGGAAAGCTGCAACGAGACATATACAAAATCATGTGTTGAGGATGGATGTCGGATGGATGGGGCCAAAGATAATAAACAAATCACTGAAATTCTCACTGACCTCCTTAAATGAGGTTTTGGACAAGTGAGGCAGCCAAAGGTTTGCCGGTAAATCATGGTTTGACAAGGAATGTAGAGATGCAAAGTTCCATGGAGGAAAGCGCATTACGTGGCATAAGGATCATTTCAAAAACAATACAAGAGTATAGTCGGGATAAGAAGAGACGATTTATCCAAAACGGCAAGAGGATCTATGTTCTAAATTTCTTGATGACCCCAAATCATTTTGGGATACCCTAAAACAAAGTCGAGAAAGGATCTATCTATTTCAGCCATCGCAATGTGGGATCATGTGGACAAGCTTTGTACAATTGTGGACATGCAAACAGCCCACAGTCGTCAAGATCTCATAATTTCAAAGGGATCTATGTTGCGAAGGCATAAAACATATGGCTTAATGGTAAGGCAAAAGGATGGCAGATAAGGGCTACAGAGCATTTGAAATGGGCAGGCAAAGGAATTCATCTACACATTGCGGAAATGCTCACAAAGAAGAATGTCTCAAAGGGATTCCAATAGACGGCAGATAATAGAGTGGTCCCAATACATAAAAGTGGATCTCAGACAGTTTAATAATTACAGGACAATTTTGGTTGGCAACATATTCTCAAAACTCATTGCAACTATTTTAGAAAAGAAGATCAGTACATGGGCAGAGGCAAACCACAAAAGAGTTGTAATCACAAAAAGTGTGTTTTCGGAACTAATAGGTCAACCTTAGACCATTTGTTAGTGCTCAAAGCGCATTTTTGACATGGTAAAAAGGTAAAAAAACCCGCTTTTATGTAGCTTTTGTTGATTTTAAAAAGCTTTTGACAAGGTCCCACGAGCTCAACCGTGGAATCGCATGGAACAATTAAATGTCCCGGGACTTGCAAGATGCGGTGTAAGTCTTTTTATGAGAAGATCTTAGTTCAGCTTTTCATGGCCTCTTTCTTTAGAAAAATCAGAATTTACAGAGAGCACAATTGGGGTAAAAGGGATGTCCTATGTCTCCCACATTATTCGGGCTATTTATTGATAGACTCGAAGAAGTGTTGCGAGAGAATTGTCCATGCGGTGTTGATATCCATGGATATGTGCTCTTGCTTTTGATGTATGCTGACGATGTCGTGATTTTTTCACGCTCTAGGGAGCATTTGCAGAGTCACTTGAATGGACCGGCAAGATTTTGTGATGATATTGTGGATGCAAAAGTTAACTTGGAAAAAACGAATACCATGACGGTTGGAGCTATTGAGCAAGCATCCTTTACATATCAGTGGAAACATGGTGAAGCCCATGTGATTCCTATAAATATTTAGGATTGATTTTCCACAGAAATCATAGATGGAACACTTGTGTTAATCGAGAATTGATGCGGGCACAAAGCAGATGTATGCTATGCAGTATGTGTAGGAAAGCATTCCTATGGTCCCTGCATCTTAAAATAAGACTCTTTGAGTCACTAGTACGAGTGTGGTTTTATACTGAGGATGTGAAATTTGGGGACCGAGTTTGCCTCAAGGTCTTTGGGATGATGTAGAGCAAGTCCTGAAGAAATTTTTGAGATTGGAGTTAGGGGGTAAAGCCCAAACCCCATATCCCATGATGTTGGCGAAAGTGGGACCATGCCGCTAGAGGGTGAAGCCATCTTAAGGTGTATCGATATCTTCGTAAATTGCTACAAATGGATCAATCAAGAATTCCACAATTGGCTATGGAATCCAAATAGGACAAGGGATGGCTTAAGGATGTAGAAAATTGGTTTGCAAATGGGTATTCAACACAAGGAGGCGTTTTAGTACATGATCTAAGGCAATGGGTATTTGAGAAGATTCAAAAAGAAACTATGGATGCAAACCAAAACCAAGATGATCCTTTACAAGCAAATAATGAATCCCAATTTGGAGAAGGCAAAGCACCGGATTTAGAATATTTCCATAAAAAAAGACATAATATCAGCAGAATCCGCCTTAGTTCACATCATCCGAAGTAGAAACAGAAGGTGGGGTCGTGGGTGCCTAGAATAGAAAGATACTGCCAGATATGTGGAGAAGACAAAGTCGAAGATGAGGAACATGCCCTATTATCTTGTGTTGCATACTCAAGCATACCAGATAAGTATGGAATATGTGCTGAAAATCTCCAATCATTCTTCACCCCTAGAGGGGAGTTTGATTGGTGCCTATTTAATAGAACTATTACAGCATTAGAGAAAGTTGTATTAAAAACTAAACAACCTATGGGGAGTTGTTGAAAACATGAGTGAGAGTGATGAGCTAGATGAGGATGCGAGAGACTCATCTACTTTTATACAAATGTTTAAAGAGAATATACTTCACCTCTCTCTCTCTCTCTCTCTCTCTATATATCTCTCTCTCTCTCTCTCTCTCTCTCTCTCTCTCTCTCTATCTCTCTCTCTCTCTCTCTCTCTCTCTCTCTCTCTCTCTCGAGATATACAAATAGATTTCTCTCTATATGATATATATATAAATGCTTTGTCTATACATATAGATATGCAAGGGGCATCCTTTGCAATGGTTGGTTTGATGCAGAGTGCAAGTTAAAATGGAGTCAATATAGCAGTGGTTGGTTTGATCGGATGCAAGTTAAAGAGGGAGAAACTTATCCTTAGAGTTTAAGTCACTTACAAGGCATAAGAAAAGGAACTTTTTGAAAAAAAAAATGTGAAGATCTTGTTCTAAAACTAATCGATGAACCCGTAAAGTTTTGGAAAAGGATGAAAGAAGTCCCAATGAGGACCGGCTCCTTTAGATATTGATGCTTTGCTCAAGCAGTGCATAAATTGTATAATGTGGAAGGGGGCTCCAATGGAGGTACTATGACGAGCTGCAATATGCAATTTACGTTGGATGAAGTGCAGAAGGGAATTGATAGGTTGTCAAATGGAAAAGCTGCTGATAACTTCTCAATGTTTCATGTAAGAAGGGTTTCCGCTAGCCTGGCAAATTAGTAGAGTGGTTCCAGTATACAAAGCTGGAGATGAGAGGGACCCCAATAATTACCGCATGATAATGATAAGCAACCTCTTTGCTAAACTGTTTGCCACTATTATTGAGCGTAAGATAAGTGGCTGGGCAGAGGAGGAAGGGATACGGGCTAGAGGGCAAGCTGGTTTTAGACCAAAGAAATGCACAACTGACCACTTAGTCACCCGAAAACCACTATTTGCATGCTTTGTAGATTATGCTAAAGCTTTCGATATGGTTGATAGAGGGAATCTATGGAAGGCAATGGAGCGTGTGGGGAGTACCAATGCCACTAAGGGAAGCTGGAAAAATGCTATATGATAAGGTGATTGTTCAACTATTTTCACCATATTTTGAATCTTGCGCAACACAAGTACGAGTAATATGGGGAGTCAAACAAGGTTGCCCACTGTCGCCAACCTTGTTTGGTATATTTATTGATGATTTGGAAAACTGGATTGTGTCATTGGGAGGGGATGGTATGGTGCTTGCCGGATATGTAATAGCATTGCTTCTCTATCGCGGATGATATAATCATCGCTCTCCGTAGCCATAAGGGCATGCAAAAACATTTAATTGTCCTTGAAGCTTTCTGTGCTGTCACGGGCATGCAGGTGAATTTGAGCAAAACAAAGATAATGATCTTTGGCACTACGTTGGATGATGGCTATGTATTCACCTATGGAGGACACTCAGTAAAGATTGTGAAGGAATATAAATATCTCTGGATTGCTAGTGGATAAAAGCTACAGGTGGAATAGAACAGGGGATCAAAGGGTAACCGGAGGGTTAAAGCTCTCTTCGCCATGCAAAGAAGGTGTGCAAAGGGTGAGATCTATAGATTCAACCTAAAGAAAATGCTCTTCCTAGCTCTAGTTCAATCGGGTGGTGTTATATGGATGTGAGGTGTGGGGACCGGCCTTTTGTCATTGGATGGATGGCAAAAATTGAGAAAGTGCTAAAAGATTTCTTCATAGTGAGTTGGGTGTGAAAACCCAAACACCCTATGAAATGCTATTAGTAGAAAGCGGTATGATTCAGCTTGAAGGGGAAGCTCTTTGTGGGTACCTTACTTATCTCATGAAATTTGGGAGAAATGCATAATAATGACTGGGCTTGGCACAAAAAGCAACCTTCTGGGGATGGAATTGATGGATGGATTAGTTTGGATGTGCAAATGGGGATCGTAATTGAGGATTTGGCACAAAATAAGAAGAGAATTCGAGAATGGGTTGAGGAATGCATAATGTTGCGCATTTGGCATAGTCCGGGGCCAAAATGCAATGCTATAGGGATATCATGAATCCCACAACCGCAAAGTGCAAAGTATCTCAATGCCGACATATCTTTGAGAAAGAGGCATGGCATTTGTAGAATGCATTAAGCGCACCATTTAGATGTGGAGGTTGGCAGGTGGTATAAAATACAACGGGACTTTAGAGTGTGCAGAGTATGTGGAACCGATGAAACGGAAGATGAGACACATGCTATCCTATTTGCCCAAAGATATCGTGCTCTGAGATAGATATGCAATATGCCTGCACTGGTACAGCTTTTTACATTACCACCTCACATTCTAGCAGATTTTATCATTGATATGACTGAGTTGAGAGAACAAATCATTAAACGGAATATATCTATGTTGGATACCATTTTTGAGGAAGGGGGAGTAGAGCAGTCCAATGGGGGTCATCCATTGGACTTTGATCATAATATGTTTATGTATGAATTGTATTTTGACTCGACCGTCTAATGGACTGATGGTCTAAATGGACGTAATAAAATTCATCTCTCTCTCTCTCTCTCTCCCCTCCCTCCCTCCCTCCCTCTTCCCTCCCCTCCCCTCCCTCTCCCTCTGTGGACGTTGACGCTAGGGTTTTGAGGTGAAAGTTCAACAGGCCATAACTCTCTCCCGTGAGTGTCAGATTGGCACGTGCTTGGGCTCTTTGGAAAGCTGATTCCGAGACCTTTCTAACAGTATATGGCATGACCAGGTTGGGATCTGTTTAGGTATCTGTAATTGTAATTTTCCGGTCGGGTATGTTCAGCGCTTGCTCTCCCAAGTGACTTGGTTGCAAGTTCGTGGGCTGCTACCCGACAATGGCACGGAAGAAGGACTGCAGCAAAAGAAAGAGAGGAAGATTCCAACTCAGAGCAAGCGAGGAAATTTCGTTTGGGTACTATTCTGAATGAACTCATAGCATTCAGCAAGAGGCAAAGACATCGCGCGAGGAGAAATTAATGGCAGAAATCCAACACCTTCGGGCTGAGAATGAATCACTGAAAACAAACTTCCAGGAGATGCGAGCTGAGATTGACCAGGTAAAATCTGAAATTGTTGAATTACAGGAGACAAGAACTGAAGAACAGCATGCACCAGAGTTCTATGAATTAAAGCAAGCATTTGAATCATATGTGGAGACACAGGAAAGAAAGCAAAGGGCTTTAAATCTTCGAATTGTAGGCTTGCCTGAGCAGGACAAGGAGAATACGAAAGAGGTAGTTTCAAAATTTTTCGCAGAAGAAATGCAAGTAACAACTGGATTTGCTGAAGCTTTCAGAATTGGTTCACGTGATCATGGAACAAGGCATATTTTGGTTAAATTTGTCAATAAAGAGGATAGGTTTCAGGTTTTAAAGCAGAGGCATACATTGAAAGGCAAATTCATTTGGGTTAACGATGATCTTACAAAAGATCAGTTGCAGGAAAAGAAGCAGGAGCTGGCAAAGTTTAAAGAGGCAAAACAAAATAACCAGAAGGTGAAATGGCTCAAAGGGAAGGTTGTTTTTGAATAGGTACTTGCGGGAGGCTTACGAATAGCGGTCTGGAATATTAACCGGCTGACTATTGACAAAGTTCTTAGCATGTATACAATTCTAGAGAAAGTGGATGTTATGTGTTTCGTGGAAACTAAGGAACATGATATGTATGCTCTTCCGGATATTGAGGGATTCGAGATGATATATTCAGTGAAAAATATAAGATTCTAGACACACGACATCGCAATGGTGGCCTAGCTTGCTTTGTTAGACCAAAGATGCAAAGATTTAATCAATGTATTAGAAAGGATAAGAACCAACAAGACATTTGGCTGGAAATAAAAAGGATCACATATCCCGTGATTTCATGGCGTGATGTTATTTTGCTCCCCAAGCACACAAAAACATATTCAAGAATCGATGCATCTCAGATGACTTGTTCTTTTGCTTTGGAATAGGACATCATGGATTTCAAGCCACGAGGCAAGATAATCTTGGCGGGTGATTTTAATAGTAGGATTGGCACTCTACGACCGCTTCACTCCACGGGGGATAAGGACCCATTGTGGCTGGAAGAGATGGATGATCATGATATGCAAATCTCGGAAGGAGAAGACGGTCAAAGGATCTAACTGTCACTAAAAGTGGGCGGCAGTTTCTGGAAATTATGTGGCAAAACAATAAATTTGATAATATGTAATGGGCTGGACAGATTTTCATTCCATTAATAACACTTGTCGAAAGCAAGGAGTAATCAGATTATTTAGTTATGGCGGAAGAATCATTGTGTGACGTCATCGATTTTCTGAAAGAGGGAATGAAGAACTTGAATCGGACCATAACCCATTGCATTTTCTCTAAAGGTTGACCGACACTGCTATCAAAGATCAATATAAGCAAAAGAAATATTTTTTCAAGCCTCATCTCCATAATCGGACCGCCATTTTGTGTTGAAGACAAGGCAGCCAATTTACAATGGGAAGGGGGTCTCAATGCCATGAACAACCAACTAGTAAAGCTTTTAGAGGATGCAAAGACAGGAGATCTTTATCTCTCAAAGAGTTAACAGAGGCCTACCATGTAGAGCATGGTTCAACCGAGAATGCTTAGAGATGCTGCCGCCGTTGGCAAACATGTGATCAGCAGATCTTAAAATGCACTATAAACAAGTGCTATAAGCGTGTTATAAGGTGTAAGAAAAGGCAATATATCAAGCAAAGGCAGCAGATTTTTGTGTCAAAGATATCTAGATCTAGCCTAAACTTTTCCTCGAAAATGGCCTTAAGAAGACTAAAAGCAATGATATTCCACTTGAAGCAAGAGGAGCTATGGCAATATGTAATGGCTCTCTACCATAATGCAGCAGCCAACACAAACATTGTGAGATCGACATTGGTAATTAAAGAGGAGGAGGTAAAGGATGGCATTACATCGTTATCAAATGGTAAAGCACCAGATCTGAATTCTCTTAGTGCTGAACATCTAAAATGGGCAGGTCCAAGTGTTGTTCCTATCATGTTTAACCTTGCATTGGCACAAGGCTTCCCGTTTGATTGGTGCAGGAACAGAGTGGTGCCGATATTCAAAGGGGGATCTAGACAAGATGCAAGTAACTATAGAACATTCGTAAGTAATTTGTTCTCAAAACTTTTTGCATCTATTTTGGAGAAAAAATTGAGCTTATGGGCAGAAGTCAATCAAAAAAGGGCAGTAATGCAAGCTGGTTTTAGGCCGGGCAGATCCACATTGGACCACTTGTTGGTGTTGAAAACGGTCTTTGATAATGTTAAAGGAACAAAAACCCGGTGTATGTGGCATTCGTTGACTTTAAAAAGGCCTTTGATAAGGTTCCACGGTGCAATTATGGGAAAGACTAGAAACGCTTTTTAATGTGCCACTTGAGCTTAGAACTGCAAAGATGGGTGCTCTATGAGAAAGTGCTTGTAGAATTATCACAACCTTTTTTTCATTAGATGTTTCAGCCCATGTAGAAAGTGACATTGGAGTGAAACAGGGGTTGCCTGGATGTCTCCCACCTTATTTGGTTTGTTCATTGATGGTCTAGAGGCTTGGCTACATAATAATTGCCAGAGGTGAATTACATGGCTACATTATGCAGCGTTATTGATGTATGCCGATGATGTTGTTATATTTGCAAGATCAAAAGAACACATGCAAAAACACCTAGATGGATTGGCTGCATTTTGTGATCAAACAGGCATGCAAGTGAACTTAGACAAGACAAGTGTTATGACGGTTGGTGCTCTCAAACAGGAACCTATTTTCAGATATAAAGAGAGTCTTGTGAGTATATGTGATTCTTATAAATACTTGGGCCTTATTTTCAGCAGGAATCATGGATGGAATATGTGTATTTCACAACGAGTTGATGGAGGGCAAAGAGCCTTATATGCGTTGCATAGCATGTGTAGGAGGTCTCATTTATGGTCTTGGAACCTTAAAGTAAAGTCAGATCACCACTTTGCCAAAGTGTAATCCTATATGGATCTGAAATTTGGGGGGGCCAAGCATTCGCAATGTCTATGGGATGATATAGAACAAGTCTTGAAGAAGTTCTTAAGGCTTGAGTTGGGAGTGAAAGCTCAAATACCTTACCCTATGATGTTGACGGAAAGTGGGCTAATGCCACTTGAGAAAGAAGCTATTTTGAGGTGTATTATGTACCTCAAGAAGGTGTTGGCATTGATGAATCTCGGCTTGCTCACAAAGCTTTGATATCAAGTAAAGAGAAAGGATTATTACATGATGTAACAAAATGGCTCCAAAAAATGGGATATCCAATGGGATGAAGTGATCTTGGTTGACTCGGATCTAAGACAATGGATCTCTAAGAAGATACTTATGAAGATGTGGAGGCAGCCCAAAACTAAGATGATCTTATACAAGCAAAGCATAAATCCGAATTTGACGCCATCTACACACTTACGGGGAAAATATTTCAATACAAAAAAGAGACATTCTATCTGCAGGATCCGTCTTAGCTCCCACCATTTGGGAGTAGAAGTGGGGAGATGGGGGCATATCATACCACGAGATCAAAGATACTGCAAGGTATGTGACTCAAACCAGGTGGAGGATGAAGATCATACATTGCTTCGATGTAGGGCCTATGAAGCACCCGAGATAAACACGGTATTCATTATAACGATCTACCCACTCTTTTTACACTTAATAGTGATATGTTGGGAAAATATTTGATTGAACTTCTCCAACATAGGGATACTTGTTTAAGTTCTCACACTGCTGTTAATGTTGATAATTCAGATAGTTTGAGTGAGAGTGATGAGCTAGATGAGGATTTGGAAACTCATCTATTATTTTATGAAGATGTTTAAGTGGTTTTGTCTAATAGGCCTTGAGGCCTCCCATAGACATAATAAACTCTCTCTCTCCCTCCCTCCCTCCCTCCCTCCCTCCCTCCCCTCCCTCCCTCTCTCTGCATTGTGTGTGTGTGTGTGTGTGTGTGTGTGTGTGTGTGTGTGTGTGTGTGTGTGTGTGTGTGTGTGTGTGTGTGTGTGTTGTCATGTGTTTGGCCTCGTTGGAAAGCTGGTTCCAGATATTTTCAACAAAAGATATGGCATGAACAGTTTGGATCTATCTAGCTCTGAATTTGCCATTTTCCGATCGGGTTCTTTTTTTGTTGATTAATATATGCCCAAGAAGAAAGCTCAACGGGGCTCTCCTTCTCGTGGGTCCCCTGAGCGAGATGTTCCAGTTGTCTCGAGCATGAGCTTGACTGGTGCCTTTTGCAACGGAAATTGAGTCTCCACTGACAGGTTTTGTTGGTAAATTTGAAAGCTCTATGGAAAAATCGCTAGCCCTTTCAATGCAGTAGATGATGGAAGCTATGAAGGCGGATTTGATGGCAGCAATGCAGGAATCTCTAAAAGAAGCTGTGAACTCATTGATGAAGGATTTTAAAAAGGTTTATATGGAGCAGATGCAATTAGAGATGGAGAAATTTTGAATGAGCATCCAATCAGAGCTTGAACAAGTTAAGGAAAGCATGCGATCTGAAGTCCATGAGATGATGCAAGAAGATGGAGATGCAGAAGATGAAGATAACACAGGATATTCTGAGGCATTATACATGTACAACAACAGTTCACTTCGTTCATTAAAGATCAGTAGGTTAAGAACAAAGCATTAGATTCGTATATGGAAGAGCAAGAGAGGCAGAAAAGGCTATGAACGTTTGCATGGTTGGTCTACCAGAAGAGACGAAGGAGAACACAAAGGAGAAGGTACGCACATTTATTAAGTCCAAGTTAGATTTTGATGGTGATATAGTTGAGGCATTTCGGGTGGACAAATCCTTTGGTAACACGAGGCATATTATTGTGAAATTTGTATAAATAGGAACTTCAGAAATTAAAAGATGCAAAGAAGAATGGTCATAAAGCATTTTGAAGGAAGGAACATGTTATTGTGGAAGAAAGGAATGTGGAAAATGCAGCTGATAGATAGGAAATAGTGACCGTCAGGTTTGCTTGCTAGAATTTTAATACACTAAAGCAAGCACTATGGGGGACATTTTAAGTGATGTAGATGTAATATTCTTTCTTGAGATGTGTGAAAATGAAGAGGTAAGGCTTCATCACATTATGGGGTTTAAAATGATGCATTCAGTATGGAATAAAAACGAATGGAGGCTTAACAGTTTTGGTGGCATTGTTGTTATGTTAGACATGCATTTACACATTTAGTGATAGTCTTGGATAAAATGGGATCGCTTCAGTATATTTGGATTGAAATACCTGGACAATCTGGAAAACTTTATGTTGCTGGTTTGCTACTTTCCACCAAGAGAATCTTGTGTGTATATTTCTGATAATTTAGACAGGGATGATCCCGTTTCTCATTTGGAACATGATATTCTAGCATTTGGTTCCACAGGTGATGTGCTTTTGCTAGATGATTTTAATGCACGCACAACACAAAAAACAAGCAGTCATAGTCCAGATGGAAATTCAGAATGGATGGAGAAACTTGATGAAAGATGAGCTATCAATTTTTGGATGGCATAGACACTCTGATGATAGGATTAAATGGCCTAATCCACAAGGACACCATGTCTTGGCATTATACAGTGGCCTTGATTTGATTATATGTAATGGCATAGAAAAATTTCCCAGTTTTGGAAAATGTACTTGCAGGAAGACAAGTGTGATAGACTATATTTTAGCTAAGCCAGCATTTATTAATCAGATGGCCAATCTTGCTATTGGCAGTGAAAGGATTGAGTCGGATCATGTGCCAATTTTTGTTATTATACGTGCGTTAGGCACATCGACGCATGCTTCTCTAACTATCCGAGCTCCAAAAATCAAGATGAGATATGATAAGAACATTCTATTTAAGGAATCCTATGAGGAAAAAATTTCATTGATATTGTGGCCACAAGCAGCATCTGATATTGGTGACACTTTGACACGCTTGGTGATTGATACAGCAGCCATGTGCTTTAGCTCGCCTAGACAAAGGAAGGGATTATCACGCAATGGGTGGTTTGACCAAGAATGTAGAGAATAAAGGCTGAGGTTTAAGAGGGCAAAAGGCGATGCAAAAATCAAAGAAAGGAAAGAATATGTCAAATTAGTTAAGAGAAAAAAAAGGGCACATCTTCACAAAAAGCATTATGGTAATGGACCTTCTTAAGCATCCAAAAAGATTTTGGGACAAGGATTGTTTGCATCACATGTGAGAAGCCACTTGACTTATTTCCTCAAACTGGGAGCCTAAATCAGCATATGAAATCCATATTGTTTCTGGCTGCAATGGAGGCAGAGCGAAAAGCTAAAGATTGTATTAGTGTTCTTGTTCTAGGGGCACATTGGTCCTATTTTAGATGCATGCAACCTCGACAGAAGCCTGTTTATGAACCATAACTAAATGTTTAGGAGAAGCCTGTTTATGAGCTACTAATGAATGTTTAGGAGCTTCGATATTTGAATAGAATGCAGCATGGCAATCTCTTTTCAGGATCAAAGGATTACAAAATTTCAGCAAACATTTCCAGGATTAAAGGATCACAAAATCTTGAACTAAATTGCATCATTCATTTCCAGAAATTGCATGTTAAATACAAATTATGGTCATGAAATAAATTGCATAAGCCTTTGTAATAATCCGATCAATATTGCTAAACAAAGTGTAAGTCATTTTACATCAGATTTCACATAGTAATCTTTAGTCACATGATCACAAAGTTGACAAGCAAAATACTTATGCTATATGTCATTAAGCACATCAAGCTAACTATTGATATATTAAACATAACTCGGTATGTAGACCTATTGTCATTCACATAAAGATGCACAAAAGTAGACTTGATTTTCAGTTAACAGTCAGTGGATCTTTCCTTTTTTCAAATCCTTTCTTGCAGATAAGATTCATGTAAGACATGCTCCTTTCATATTAGTTTCTCTTTCCCTTTACTTCCTGCATCACAAAAAGAGGCGAGTCCACTTCATTAGTAGAAATCTTCTTATGCACAAGCACCACAAATTAAAATTTACCAGCAGACTCTTCAACAACGAACTTATTCAATTGGTGTCTATCATTTTCAGCAAGCATATATCTATTTGCCTTAGCTTCACATGTCAAACATGCGAGAGATATAATGGACTCGAGGTCAATTAGTCAATTGTCAGATAAATCATAAGTAAACCATACTTCTTTGCCACTTTTGCTTTTATGTGATGTATAGTATGCAAGATTTACTTGAGTACGCAAGATTTACTTGCACTGCAGACGACCAAACTTTCTACGCATGCTCAACACTCTTCCAAGGTACCAAACCTTCTCAACCCTTACATTCTGGTGTGATCTCTTAGGCAGTTCTAGTCCTTGACATTGACTTCTCTTGCAATGGTTCTTCAAAGTACGCTGCACAATCTGATCCAATTTCTAAAAATGTTTGAGCATCTACCTTCTTGTTCTCGACAGGATACACTAAAGTTTTTACCTTTGTCAATCTATCTTTGGAAAGCCATGGATTCCCATTCAATTGAGTGACGAGAGTGGACTTGAAAATCTGCTTTCCATCTACCTGCACGGACCAATCTGTTTTAATATCAGTCTTATGCTCCATCATGTCCAGCATTTTATCAAAAACATGTCTCATCTTAGATTGTGCTACAGCAGCTTCATAAAAAACAAGGTTTAAAACAAAACACACTTATTCAAGAAGTGCATCTGAAAGATTCCCTTGAAAATTCTGAAGAATTATAAAAAGAGACAAAATAGAGAGCAAGATAGATTGTTCAACACATGGTGTTCAAGACACCACATAAAAAGTAACATTTTTACAGCAATTTGACTTAAAAAAGAAGGCAGAAAAAAATGATTGTTTTGAGTTGGAGAACTCTAATCTTGGAGATCCAACAAATTATTTCTGATGAAAATACAAGAAAATGCAGTGTCTCCTTTTGCATCCTACATGTAAATGCCTTTAAAGTGGAACTTACAAAAGAAGAAGAAGAAATTATGTAGCAAAAAGAAAGTTGTTCTAATTAAACATTGCTAAAGACACATTAAGAGCTTCCATTTCAAAAATCTTCATGAATATATATTACATTCCATTTATATAGTTTATAAAAAATGTAGAGCGGAGAAAAGAGAGCGTCCGAGCCACCCCGTCATGCTCGCCGGCTCCCTCCTCCCATGGTTTTCACACCCTGTCCAATGCCACCGGAAACTAATCCTATTACAAATATTCTTAAGCTAATGCTAGCTGGGATATCGACTTTGACATTCAAAACCCCAGCCCTCCCGTTTCTACACGTCGGCTTCCACCACCAGTGCAGTTCACTCCACCACCTCCTTCTCCTGCATTTCGTTTGTCCCCACCAATGCATTTTACTCCACCACAGCCCACAGAACAATGCAACCTTCCTCCACCCATTCATTTTACTCCAGCACTCGAAGACGAGCTCAGACTCCCTCCTCCAGTCCATTTTAGTCCGTCTTTCTTAGTCCAACTTAGACAGCCTGCCGGGGTATACGTCATCAACCTCAACTGCTTTTTCCAAGGGAAAGGCAAACCTCTTCCATCCAAGACCGATGTAGCACAACCACACGGCTCCATGTTCGAATTCAAGGCTCCTTCTAGAAAAACCTTAAGTGAGACTTACATAAGAAAGCTTGTACATCACAAAGAAGAAAGAAACTAATGAATGAGGTTCACTTGAGGGCAACACATACAAAGCATTGTTGTCTTCAACACTGTTTGCTAAAGATTGGTTGGACTAAAGGAATTAAGGTTGATTCATGACAACTACAGTTCAATGACTTTGTTAGACCAAAGGGGCTACTTAGCCTTCAATATTAGCCCAGATTATGGTGATAAGTTTACTTACACAACTGGTGTCCACAATGGCCCCGTCAAACGACCTTTTAAAATGATTCATGCTTTTTTAAACGTAAGGCTTCCGGAACATCCTATATTATAAAATTATTGTGTGTATGTCTGTTGTGAACCTCGCCTAGATGGGATGGTTGATTTAGGGCTGGATTGATCGAATGGTTTAGATTTAGAGTTTAGCTAGTAGGTAAGCTCACCGCCTTTCTTCGCCATAGCAGCTTTCGTTTCCATTTACCATCACGGCTTTATTCGTAAGCTGTTCATGCGACCATGGTTGTTACAAGGTATTTAGGACAATGAAAGGCCTACAAGGATTTGTCGCTGCCATTCCGCCATAGCGGCTTCGTTTCCCTCAAGAAGGTTACCATTCTACATTTCTTTTTACCATCACGCCTTATTCTCAGAAGCTCGGCCCATGCAGCCATGGTTGTTTACAAGGTATTTAGGACAACTAAAGGCCTACAAGGATTTGTCGCTACACGCTTCGCCATAGCAGCTCCGGTAAAAATATATCTCATCCTCAATACATATCCCCGTTATATTGGCATCCGAGCATCTCTTTCGAGATGGAACAAAGCAATAGCAAAAATAGCCAATTTTCCATCCACACCGCCGTCGGAACCATTATTCAGAAAATCTGCGGAGCCGGGCTAAATCTGACCTGAATATAGCAAAATATGGCATTTACGATGTTAAGTTTGCAACAAATCTGGCGTTGTAAATGATCTGTATAACCTGTGTTGGTCTATATTTATGGAGATTTGCTCATACTCTGGATATATCAATCTTCAAGAAAAGTTGTGCATATAGATATTTCTACATTTCGGGCTTTTGATTCAAGCTTTATGATTGTGAAGTGGCGGATAAGGATGGAAGCAATGATGCAGTGGTCTTTGGGTGCAGATGCATTATCTGTAGTTCTGAAATCATGACTGCTGGAAGACATTCAATTTATTGGAGTTTACAAAGCTGCTGACATTATCCTTTTAGGCTATTTTTTGAAGAACCTAGATTTGCCTCAAAAACTTGAGGTGGGATAAGCCCTTTCCAGTTTTCAGGCCCTTTATGCGCTATCCAGAAATGCCCAACAAGCGAGAGGCATCTTAAAGCTTTTTAAAGCTTTTCGTGCACAGAATCTTATAGAGCTTATTGAAGGAAAGTTACATAAGCAGGCTTCAGCTTCAGGCATAATTATTGTGAATTTAATATCTTTGCTTTTGATTTTGGAGGCAGTAAACAAGGTAGCACTATTCACCAAGTTTAATCCTCACTTCCTCTCTTGGCTTTGTATTTTGGTGATGCGGAATGCCATGTCTATGCACATAATATCATTTGATTTATTTGCAGGAAAACTGAGACTTTAGACTGCTAATTGAAAAATGTTGTTCTCCCTGCAAGTATACAATCAAGGACATGTCTATTGGTATTTGTTGGTACATCTCAGAGTAGTTGTGACTAGGTAATTGTACTTTCATGCTTTTTGTCAAACATATATAATCTTCTAATTGTTAGTATTTAATGCAGTATAATTTGATGTAGATGCTAGCAACCTTAGCAAAGGATGGTCCGATGTGGAAGTACTATATGCAGATTCGTAAATATACACATGCAGTGCAAAGATATGTTCCTTTAGGCATTCACGCAGTGTCTTTACTATCCATCTAACGCATGTGGTTTGCATCTTTATGCAGATCAAATGGTTCATGGCTTTTTAAACTTCGTCCAGTTGACTCGCAAAATGTTTCATTGTTTATCCAATGCTCGCTGGCCTTCCTAGCACTCTACAAGGTTGCTTTAGCACGTTATCATCTTGCATCTATAGATCTACACCTAGAGCAAACTTTTAATTTAGTAAGAATTATCAAGTGAAACATGTAAATAATTCGTAGGCTTCTGTTTTAGCAAATATTGTGTTGTCTTTGTATCCTCTAGACTTTTATCGTTTTTTGTAGAATGCTTGCAGAAATACCCTGTTACAGCACATGAGCTATTCTTCTGCATGATGAATTGAAAAGACTTTGCTCAATAAGGCTCTCTATCACGGTGACATGAATATCATGGCTATTACTCCAGGGATACGATTATTACGACATTTGGATAATTAAGCATGCCTTTGGCATGATGTTGCAGAGTTGGAGGGAAGTCCCCGGTCAATCGCTTTGCATGTATATAAATTGCATATGGGACTTGCATACATGGATTGCTATGAAGGAATATACATGTATTGTGTATTGCCGACTTAGTGCAGAAAGAAACCGATCTGTCTAGGTTTGCAAAATGTTGCTTGACAATTTGTGTTAGATTTTCTTCATCAATAACACATCAGTTTGTATTCTTTGCAATAAGGTGAAAGTATTCTTTGCAATAAAGTGAAAGGAAGGACCTAAATGATTTGCAAGGTGTTATTGACAATATGTAGTGGGATAAGAAAGTGATGGGCCATTTAGACTTGGTTTTCTATTTAGGTTTGAATTACTTCAATAAATGCCACATGGTGCATTGGTTTTTTATTGAGATTTGACTTACTTCAATAACTGCCAACATGGTGCATTGGATGTATTCAAGTATAACAATGGATGCCACAACATAAAAATATTTAAAATTATCGATTATTGATAGCCAAGAAGTTAATGCAATTCACGTCCAATCCTATAAATATTTTAATCAATAGCCAAGAAGTTGATGCAATTCAAGTCTTATCCTATCAAATGTTAGGACATAGCCGCCTTATAGCCCAAGAGTTTGGACAATTTTTTCTATTATAGTAGATTTATGTTGGACACTTTTTCTATTATTATAGTAGATTTAAGACACGGAGTTTGGGATGAACAAACTTATGCTTAGCAACGCTGGGCATGAACAGGTTCTCAACTTATGTCCAGCAACGCTGGGCACCATTACTAGTATACCACTAGTATTATACCTTCAGCTAGACAACACGGCGAGAGAGAATAAGAATCAAGAATTGTTTGCTTATTGTGCCAAGCTAGTTGAGAAACAAACATTCAAGAAGATAAAGATTGGTTTCCTGCTTGTTGGTCATACACACGATCAAATTGATCAGATGTTCAGTAGATTCTCTAAACATCTTGCTCGAAAAAAAGCTCTCAGCCTATCAGCAATGATTGAGGTTATCCAAGATTCCTACAATCCTCGCCCAGAAATCGAGATATTGGATGAAATTTACGATTTCAAGGAATGGATTTTTCGAAGAGATCAGTTAGGTCACTGTGCAATTGGGCCCTTAAGAAATATCACATTTCAACATCAAGTACATCCAGTTTTGGGAGTGAGGGTGAGGATGAAAGCTCTAATAACAAGATTGCATTTGAAACGGGAGCAAATCATTGAAACATGAGCAAAAGAAATATTCCTTGAAGATTCCTATTTTCTACAAAAAAATGGCTAAAATGAGGTGTTAAAAAAGGGGCATAAAATGTATTTTGACCCCCCAAAATCACCAAATTTTTCTCCAAACAGAATTGACTATGTCAAAGTGACACTTTTTAGCAATTATAATTTACCCGAATTGTCTTTTGGAGCAAACCTCTAATTTAAGAGAACACAAATTTTAACCAAAAATCAAGTGAAGTTTACAATTTCGAAATAGTAGTATTTTCAAAATTGAAGATAAAATCTTCATATTCACATTCAAAATTTACTTCTTTTTTCCTAAAGACTTCGGTTATGTGCAAAAAGTGTGAGAAGTGATAAGAGAGGGATCCAAGACATCTTCATGCTCGTTCATGCCATCTTCGCTGGGTTTCACTTCTTTTCGGGTCACTTGAGGAAGTGCTTGAGTTATCTTCCTCATCACTATCAAATGTACGATTGAAGCATTCCTAACCTCTTCTTCTTCATCTTCTTCTTCAGAGTTACAAGCCTTCTTAAGCAAGTTGATTGTTTTACGTAAACAATTGTCCGATTTCAATTTGAAATCATAGTACGGAATACTCACTTGTCATAAGTCTAGCTCATCCCCTGCATCCAACTTTCTTGGCCTTTTTTGCCCTTTCCTTGACTTCTCATTTCTAGCTCATACCTACCTTCAAAAGCATTTTTCGAGCGTGTAGCAAGCCAATGAATCTTGAGTTTAGTCACCGTGCCTTCCTCTTTGATTGTGTCAAGTACTTTGGCTATCAAAAGATCCCCTTGTCATCCTCCCTCGGGAGGGAAGAGCAATCAACATACCTTTTTTGGTAATTTTACGTGACATTACACGTAGGCTCATTCTCGCGTCTTGGTCCGAGGTACATGACCCGTCCTCATCTTCCCATCTTTATTTTGCTACTACAAAGCAATGCTTTGACGCCTCGGTCCTCGTGGTTGGTGGAAAGCATTAGGCCACTTAAAAGGTTCTTGCAAGCGCCTGAGCTAGGTTCTCAATTACGCTTTTTGTTCCAGTGAAAGAAGCCTCTCCACCACATTTGATCTTCTTTTGAAGTACTTAAAAACCCGTGGAAATTCCATTTTCAATGGATTTCAAAGGAAGTGACTTTGGGGTTTTTTTTTGCTTTGACACTTTTGGATTTTTAGAGGAAGTCGCCAAAGACGTTCCATGGAACTAGTGTTCGAACAGATTTAAGGAAGCGCAATCCCTCTATCGGACTCCACTCTTTAGTTGTAGTGTACTTCTTTCCCTGCAAAAGGCTCTCTCCATTCTTCAAGTAGAATTTGATGTGATGTTGAAACGTAATGTCATTTAGCTTGTTCACATCTTGTTGTCTGTTTGCACGTTGAGAGAAAACAAATTCCCTGAAGTCGGCAGTCTCCTTTAGAAGCTCAACTACTGGCATGGGAGTGTAAGAGTCTTCAATGATACAAACCAAAGTGGGAAGACAAAAAGCTTTTTTCCTTCTGAGACACACTGAAAACCTGCGGAACATCTGATCTATTTGATCGTGTGTATGCGCTACTAGTAAGAACTGAAGCTTTTATTTTTTTGAAAATCTCCAGCTCCACTAGCATGGCACGAAAGAAGCAAAAGAGTGTTTTATTTTTGTTCTCCCCGGTAGTGTTGTCAAGTTGCGTGTAGAGCATCGTGGTAATCGCTATTGCTCCACAAAGAACCTTGTTAATAATTGTAATTGTGAGATTAGGATCACCATGCAAATTAGGATATGTTAAAAGACTTTGCACTTTAGACTCCCATTGAAGACCATGGCCCCTACGAGGTGGACCTTGACAAAGCATTCTTCCGCACATCTTTTGGAATGTTCAAGAAGTAGAGTCGTTTTTCTAATCCATTCCATCAATCACAGCGGACATGTACTCAAGTGGACGCTCAAGAGCTTTTTTCTTATGCTTAGCAAGCTTCCTTCTCTCAGCTGCTTGTTGGTCACGGTGTTTAGCAAGCTTCTGTTGCACAACGTCTGTTGAATGAAGCAGGTCAAAACAATTACATGATGCAAGTACGAGAATGAATAACTTGCTTACTTTTTTCGAGCTCTGTCCTTGCATGAGGATGGATGCATTGTTTGGGAAGTATAGTGTGCAGTTGAAATCTCAAATTGTAATCAATCTTCCTAGACTAATAGAAGTTCTTAGTGAATGTATTTCACCTTCTCCTATAGGGTTGATCATACAAGAGGTGTCTGATTGGAAGAATTTTATCGAAGGTTATGCTCTTGATATGGAAGGTCAATCTAGACCTCTTCAGTACACTTTTTGGGTCATGGGAAATAAGCCAATAATATAATGGAAGATGAGATCTTCAGATGATAAATGGAGGCCGATGAGGGAGTACCTATATGGCGACTAAGATGAGAATGGTAAACCTAAGATTCCGAGGGGGTCAAGCAAAAGCTCTTAAGCCTTTTAAGAGTGGGATTCATTGCAAAACACATTGGACGGCATTTCCCGAATACATCAATTATTGGAAAAATAATACGATGATACCAACCTTGTAGATTATTGGACACAGTGTACATGGATTATTGGGACAAGTAGACATATCCTCTCGATGAAGCGAAGATGGATGGCTACCTAAGTCTATGTGGAGAGACTTGATAACACCCGAGGAAGTTGATGATGTGGTTAGTAGTATTGAAAAGTCGATGGCTCCTCCGGTATTTTGAAAAACATTATGTTAGTCCTAGGAAAGGAAGGCCTAAATATCCGGGCTGGAGGATTATGATCCCAAAGATGACTTGCTTTGCCATCAATTTGCACTTATAGTACCGTGGGCGCAAGGGATATACCCTATGTGGATGGGTTAAACCACCCCGGATGTTTGCAAAGAAGTGGGTGTATAATGTGAACAAAGTTCTGTCCGGTGCACCCGGTTAAATCGTTGGGGGAGGAAGAAAGATATAGAGTTTGTTGGACAAAGAAATGGAAGGAAAACCCTATTGAAGGGGATGATTGGGTTGAGTTAGATACTATTTTGTTTTGATGGATCGCAAAGGTCATCCCAGGCAAGACTGCTAGGGTTACAATACCTGTGGAAGTGAGGAAGAAAGCTATGATATCTCTAGGGGTCACTTCTGAAAAGTAATTGGCATTATGTCACTCGACATACATATGTAAAATATTTTTGATTTCTAATGCAATCATGTTGCGCTGTTATAAAAAAAGTCACATTCTCGATGCAAATTTACTAACCCGGGAAAAAGTTGCAGTGCCAAAATGGTCCAAAATCCTGAGATAAATTTAATTTAAATGAATGACGGTTTAAAGGTGAATCCCCTGGGAATAACTCCCAGTTGATAACACTGACATAGCCTGTCCTTTTGCACTTCTTGGATCCATCTGCCTGTCAATTCGGAGGCGGTGAGCACCTATGTAAATGGTCGCAATGCATTTTTCAGAGGCAAATGTGTTCATGGGTACTCTCGTGGACCTCGTTCAGGCTTCAAGTTAGTTTAGCTCAAATCCGGCGTTGTCAGCTTTTCCTTTTTCTGTAACCATATCTCTCGTCTTTTTTTAGTGTTTGAAGCTAGGTGTTTAGTCATTTAGTGTTTTATTTATTTAGTGTATTTATTTAGCGCTTGAAGCTAGGCGTTTAATTATGCTTGTTACCAAGTTAGTTCGAGTCCTCTCTAGGGTCGTAGGCTTAGGTCTATGTTGTACTTTGTTCCCCTGAATGCTTTGGTTAAGAGTCGATTCTTCCCGAAGTCTTTGATATGAGTTGTACTCCTAGTTGGGCGTTAATTTTTATCTTAATGTTAGCTCCTTTCCCTTGGATTGTTAATTAAGGGTTCCTAGTCTTGATGTTAGTTTTCTGTCTTGATGTTTGCTCCTTTGCCATGGTTTTTTAATCGTTTTAGCTATAAGATGCATGTTTCGTCTAATTGTTAGAGATGTCGATTAGATTCCATATGGTGTCATAGAGATCATAGGTTCAATGCCATTTGGCCCTAT
Organism: Isoetes taiwanensis; assembly: GCA_021234155.1. Lineage (NCBI taxonomy): Eukaryota > Viridiplantae > Streptophyta > Lycopodiopsida > Isoetales > Isoetaceae > Isoetes > Isoetes taiwanensis. Next base: position 23,878 of record JAJEKV010000789.1, read on the forward strand.
AGTTTTCTTTGTTATAACATATTTCCATATAGCTCCTAGTTAGTCCCGTCCCCGGAACAACCATCCCCCACATAGAAAAAAAGGAGGGAAAAAAAGGCTAAGTTAAGATTCTTGCATGACTCCTATTTATTTTTCCACTGGAAAAAGGAAGAAAGGGTTTAAAATATGTTCAAACAAACTTTCTACCATTCACGGTCTTTTGCAAAGACCAATTTAGGTCAATTAGCATCCCTACTTCAAAACATATGTCAATTTACTGGTGTAGTGTTGGCCTCAAAGTTTGAGGTAGAAAACTTCATGAGTTGTCATGGGTGGCATTGTCAGAGGGAGCTTTACTTCCCCCCAAATGAAATCCCCCATTAACAGAGGCTATCCAACAAGAGAACAGGTTACTCCATATCAAGTGCGTGAAATATTTTTTAGACTTCTATGGTAGTAAAATCTATCAACGTAAAAGACACAACTCTAATTTCATCTTTCTATCATGTTTATATCATTCTAATTAGCATCAAGTATATGATTTCATTATTCTCAACAATTGTTTTTCTGTGGTCAAAACATTTCGAATGTACATATGTGATTGTTGTTTGTTATGTTCCATTGTTTGAGCCTGATGAGGTTCTACGATGAAATTCTTGGTGCTTGCGCATCCCCCCGTTCTGCAAGAAGATACTATGACAATTAGCAAAGGAATCATTTTGTTACGTCATTCATCGAAAAGAGGTGCTTCCACCATTGGGAATACATCAACATGCACAATCACTATGATGTAAATATATCTCTACGAGATTCCCAATGCTAAATACAACTCCCTATGTGCTTTCATTTTATATACTAATAAGGCAAATCAGATAGCACTATTACCTTTGTATTCTTTTGGTCAAGAAGTTGACTCGGTGTTACTAACTACACTATTTCTACTTCACTCTCCTCCTCTCCACTACTTGTAGTTGACTCTCCTCCACTGGTACTAGTAGTACTAGTTGTAGTTGATTCTCCTCCACTACTTGTAGTTGTTCCTCCATTGGTACTAGTAGTACCATTGATACTTGTAGTTGCTCCTCCATTGGTACTTGTAGTTACTTCTCCATTGGTACTAGTAGTACCATTGGTACTTGTAGTTGCTCCTCCATTGGTACTAGTAGTACCATTGGTACTTGTAGTTGCTCCTCCATTGGTACTAATAGTACCATTGCTACCAGTAGTATCATAGTACGACCCTTCTTCATCTTCTTAACCAAGCAAAAGTTCAAAGGTGTATTTTCCATATACGAGTATTCCACGATGCAAAATATAATTCACGCATTTTAGTACCTTCCAATGCTTTAGTACATTCCTTGATACACTTCACGCATTCATTCAGAAATAATGTATCTTCATCTGTCATTCTCTTATCACACAGGCCTAGAAGCAATGAAGCAAAAACAGTTGCATAACCTTCCTGCACAAGTAGAAATGAAGGTTACTATTACTTGCTGGAGTTGCCCATGTCAGATGGTGGCATGGATCAGCCTTGACGACAATGAGCTCAAAGAAAGTCATAGCACCGAATTAATCATGGCAATCTGATGATCAGATTCATGTCTGTCACAAACAGCAAATAATTTCTTTGACCTAACTGTGTCTTGTAAGTTTTGTCATTCCTTTTTGTGAGCTGACGACAAAGAAGATGCAACTTACGAAACACAGTAAGAACAATTACCAAGGTAGTGCTTCCCACAGCTGCAACTGCTTCCATTGTAGTGCGAAAAGTCCTTAAGGCATCGTGTGAAATTCTCTTGATATCAAAAATATCACGTTTATACAGTTCATCAATCCTGTGTCATACTTAGAGCTAGTAAGACAAGAAACATGATTCCAAAAAATGCTAATAGTATTGAATCGTATTATATTACAATCTAAGCTTACAAAAGGGATGTCATTCGCCGACGACTTTCAGAAGTAAGAAACGTCCTGACATCTTCTTCCTTTTCTCCAGTCCCTTCACTTTGCATCACACCTTCTTTCTCTTCAATTTTCTCTACACCACCTTCTGTCCCTTCAGCCTTCTCATCAGTGTCGTTTACACCACCGCCTCCAGTCTCTTCAGTTTGCTTTACACCTTCTTCTTCAGTCTCTTCAGTTTGCTGCTCTTCAGTTTTCTTTACATCTTCTTCTCCGGTCCCTTCAGTTTTCTCATCACTATTTACACCTTCTTCCCCAGTCTCTTCAGTTTTCTTTACACCTTCTTCTTCTTCTACTTGTCCTTCCCTCATCTCCTCGTCGTTCTTCATTGAAGTGGCCATCAAGATTGATGGAAATAAAAAATTCACAGCAAAATTAGCTTTTCTTTATTGAATTTCGCATTAATATAGCAATATGTACATGCATGCCAAATGCTACCCAAAAATTTAAGGTTTAGTGAACGTACAGCACCGTATGGTAGAAGTAGTTCTCATCGTTCTGCTAATTGATTTATGAAGGCCACGATCACGAGCTCAAACGCAAAACAAAAGGTCGCACACAATGTCGGATTCTTAATACCTTGCACAGAATGCCGGATTCTTGAACTAATCTCAGAACATGTAATGCCAGGCAGCTGCAGAATCGATAAGTAGTTTGAAAAAGAGGCATAAACGAGTAGTATATCAAATCAAGTGATTGCAAAGAGAACATCTTGGCCTACCTCAAGATCAACCAAGGCGCCGGACTTCTCCAAACGAAAAGGTTTCGATCTAAACCTTAGCTGATTCTACTCAAGCCTTGAATTTTCTTGCAAACGAGTCAGAAGCTGCCATGTGGAATCCGGCGTGAAAGACTATCCATTGAAAGGTCGACACGTGGTGCGTCCTTACTCCGCGTGCCAAGGCAAATGATTCGTTAGTGCCATTAATATTCGGGGAGAGCCTACGAATGGCATTAGCAGTTTGATTAAATGGTTGGTTGCGTTGCGAATGGTCGGACCTTGAGAATTTTCGAGACCAGGATTTCAGAAGGGGGAATGGTATAAATTGGTGTGTCCTTTTAATAATGCTAAAACAGTGTGTTCTTTTCACTTTTGCATGGGTGGCCACACAAGGCGCCATTGCCATTCACTGTTGTGAAAACTGGCGTTAGCTGATGTAGAAAATGGCCACACACATTACTTAGGGTTCTAATTAGGTCTATGCACATAACGATGAATGCTCATAGCAATACCATAGTATGCGGCACCACCATAGCCAGGCTTTATGCATCTGACCCTTCATGATTATTCAACTTTGGCACCATCAAACTTTCCTTCCCTCTGTGGTGGTCTTTCAATCGGATTGCATTTACTTCACTGGTAAACTCGAAATTGCTTGTATTTCTATTTTTTTCTCTGTATTTTTTTACTAGCACGCTACAACTTGTTATTCAGGCACAACAGATGCCGCTTCTACTGTGATCATGGTTCAGACAACAAGAGCCAATTAATTGGCATGAGCGGCAATGAGAACAAGCAAATGACTTTTAAAGGGAACATCTCAAAATGATGATACACTTGTCCTTGTTAATGAATGTAAGCAATTTTATGACTTGTTGCTAGCTTTTGTAATGCTAAGTAGAAGGTAGTTATTTCATACATATTAAGTAGATGGAGAAAAGAAGATCATAATGCATTTCTATTTATATCATAATACATATGGCACATTGAACATAATCTAGTCAAATAAGTAAGCATATGGAAAGGGACAATGTGTGAATTATCCATGCCAGAATCTTCTTTTATGTTATGGACTTTGGGATTAGTCAAACTACCTATCTGAGCAGTACAGGACTTAGTAAAAGTCAATATATCTAAGAAGTATTTGCAAGTTTACTTGTATTACTACAGTATATGCCATATCTGATGCTAAAAAACATTACGAAATAAAGCATGTTTTAAACATTAAAGATCAACTCTTATATTTAGAGAGTCTCTATGCTAATCATTGTTGTATTTTCATCTTGTACTACAAGGCAGTGGGATAAGCTAGCTAGTCTGTATGAGATTAGTCAAAAAATCAATGGGACCATGGTAAGTGGCACTAGGATGGTGAGGCTGAAAAGCATTGCCCCTAGAGTTTCCCCTGGGACCTAGACATCCTAAGGTGGGATTATATGCTGCCTACAAGTGTGCATGTATGGCAAAAGTTTTGCCCAAGGATATGTCTTTGAGTTGGTATAGGTCTAGTAATACCAAAATAAGTGTACATTTGGTCATGGGTTCAAACCTTGCCAATATCACTTATATTTGGAAGTTGGTTACTAAAGGTATATGACAATGATTTCTGACGTGGTAGAACTTAAAAAACTTGTCTCTAGTATGGACCTTAAACAAAGTAATTAAAAATCAACAGGATCATGGCGGGTGGTACTAGGATGGTGAGGCTGAAAACCATTGCCCCTGGGACCTAGACTTCCTAAGGTGGGATTATATCCTCCCTACAAATTGTGCATGTACGGCAAAAGTTTTACTCAACGGATGTGTGGTGAGTTCGTGTAGGCCTAGTAATACCAAAATAAGTGTACATTTGGTCATGGGTTCAAACCTTACCAATGTCACTTATATTTAGAAGTTAGTTACTAGGGGTATACAATGATGGTAGAACTTAAAAAGTATGTACGCATCCTCCACTTTGGCTGCTATAAGGCAGTGGGATAAGCTAGCTAGTCTGTACGAGATTAGTCTAGTATGGAAGTCTGTACGAGATTAGTCTAGTATGGACCTTAAACAAAGTAATAAAAAATCAACGGGACCATCGCAGGTGGCACTAGGATGGTGAGGCTGAAAAGCACTGCCCCTAGAGTTGCCCCTGGGACCTAGACTTCCTAAGGTGGGATTATATCCTGCCTACAAAGTGTGCATCTACGACAAAAGTTGCCCAACGGATGTGTGGTGAGTTAGTATAGGACTAGTGATGCCAAAGTAAGTGTACATTTGGCCATGAGTTCAAACCTTGCCAATGTCACTTAAATTTGGAAGTTGATTACTAAAGGTATATGATGATGATTCCCGACGTGGTAGACTTAAAAAGCCTGTACGTGTCCTCCACTTTGGCTCTTCCAAGGCAGTGGGATAAGCTAGCTAGTCTGTACAAGATTAGTCTAGTACGGACCTTAAACAAAGTCATACGTACTCTTCCCTGTCTCACGTGACCTTGGAGAGTGAATGACCTCACGAGAAGGTCAAGTACTCTACAATATCTCATATTGCGCATCCTCCCAATGCAAATGTCTAGAATCGTCTAGGAGTTACCTAAGCGCCAAGGAGTAGGGATATTGTCGCTATTCATGCACAATATTGTTTTTTTGAGTTGACTTATGTGGAATCTAGGATGCACTGCTATTCCATTCACAAGTTCTAACTCGACTCATATGTTGTCTTCATTGACCTTCTTGAGTCCAGCATATTGGAACATCTTTGACTAATGGTCTTAAAGTTCTTATCTTGCAACTAGTATCACAATACCTAATTGGAACCTTGCATCCAGTGTTTCATCAAGAACCTTAGGTTCTTTATGACGCATTTACTAACCCCTTGGACTAGAGCGGAAGCCTATCTTTGACCCTTAGTTCACTCTCAGTGCCCTAGTTAGGTGAATTCATTAACCATGCAGATTCAACATTCTTGATTCAGATCTAAGAATACCATGCTACAGAAGACACATATTATGTATGCTTAATAGTGGTAATAACAATAAACCCACCCATAGATGCAAGCTTCTAACTACCCTACCACCTTGTAAGCTCACACTCTGGTTTTAATAGATCTTATTAGTCTTATTGCAAGATCAACCTAGGTTATTTTTTGGGAAACCCTTTTTTTTTTTTTTTGAAGGATGATAAGCTTTATTGGTTATAAAAACTTGCTCCAAAACTAGACTATACACCAATTATTACTAATTGGTTTGTGTATTTTTCCATGAATTCCAATTGGATTTTCTATCACAAATCCTGATTCTTTTGCTCCAATCATAATCGGAAATCCTTAATTTTTTGTTTTATCATGCAGAAAACCAATAGCATATCCCTTAAGAATGGCATTTATGGACAAAACACAACATAGTTTCTAGTGTAATGTTTGGTATCAGAAGAGTAACTAAATAACAAATATGAAGTGTTCCAGATTAAAAATAGAATATAATAAAAAATAGATTTTTTTAACTTCCACGGAGACCAATAGGCCATAAGTCAGCTATGACAATTAACTATCAGGTCTGGAGCGCGTGATTCGTTTTCATCCAAATCTTTGTGGCCTTTTTGGTTAGGATGCACAGCTACCATTCTAAAAGTAGTGGGTTCAAGTCCCATTCAGACCCTTAAATGTGACATCAAGTTCATATTGTCACTTTCTTAATAATGAAGTGTGGTTAAGACTCTGTCCCTTTATGGGCTTTGTTTACTATGGTGTCCCTTTATGGGCCTTGTTTACTATGCCATTCTATGCCTGGTGTCCCTTTATGGGTCTTGTTTACTATGCCATTCTATGCCTAGCCCTACCGTAACGCCATTCCTCTAGGAAAATAAGCCAACAACCTACATATCCTTATTATGGGTACATTTGGCCTTGCTGCTGCTAAATACTGCATCCAACACTATACCCCCACAACCCTCAGAGTTTCGAACTCCTTTATTGGTGCAAGAGCCCCTGGCATTCTTAGGATGCTTTCTGGTACCTGCAAGGCAAAGGTAATGCTATAGAAAATGCCTACCCCCACGAGAACCTCGCCCACAAATCTCCCATTCTTAAATACTACATCAAAGTCGATTGGATGGATTCCTTAGGAGCTGGAGGGCCGAACTGGCAGGTGCACATGCTTGAAGGAAAGTTTCGATGCTTGTTGGGTTCTTGGACCAATCGGATGACCCCCTCATCATCGTTTTGTAAGGATATCAATTCCTAATTTAAGGAAAGACAACTTAAAATGTTACCATTTAAAGTTTATAACAAATAAAATGTGAGAACCTTTGCTGCAAATGACCTTTAAAATCCACTTTCAAATCTGCGCAACTTGCACCTCTTCCAGCTCAACTGCCCATTTGTGTCAAAGGCATATAACTCCACTTGATTGTAAAAGTTGATATCCCTTTGAGAGGAAACCTTTTTTTTGCCCAAGTTCTCATGTGGAGAGCAAAAAGAAAATCTACTTGAGGAGATGCAAATATTGGTTTGTGATCCACAACTAGGTTCCAAATGCAGTTGTCAGTTGCCTCGAGTGAAAGTAACTTTGGAATGAAGCCCAAGAGCATTGTATTCCTCTATGATACCAATCACCGTCACATAAATTTCCTATGCAATCCTTCTAGTTCAAACTCTATTATTTTTTTTGAAACAATTCCATACTATTATAACTAGTCTATTCCCATCCACCACAGAGGCATAGACACCGAAGTACAATTTCCAGCATCCATAACCCATAGACTTTTAAATAATTTACATGTTCCCAACAACATTTAAGGAATGGTGAGGCTCCTACATAGGGCTTCAATTTATATAATAAAGCCCATGATGAAGCTGCTTTTTGATATGACTTACCATAAAGAACGCAATGACTTAATGGCTGGCATACATGTTCTAGATCGGAACTTACGTTATTCTCAAGAATGTTCCATGAGTTTGCCTAGTAAAAGTTTTATTGTGAAGCCAAATATAAAGCGTACCTAATCCCCCATGAATTTGATCCAAGCCACTTTGATAGCAGATGCCACTTCATTTCCTCTCCAAATAAAGTCTCGAATCACGTTGGATAGTTCGATAACATTCAATTCTAGTGCTAATACGATGACATGCACTTTTTTTTTTTTTTTTTGAAGAACGTGTCATCAATATATTAAAAAGAATGGGTAATGTTACAAAGCAAGTGAGGAGGAAGGAGAATCGCCCAAAGAGACAGCCGATACCGACACTCCACAACAAACTCACGAAAAAAACCGCAACTCTACCATTGTACAAACCCACCATCACCATCTACAACGCCTAAGAAGTCCGGAAATGGCAAACTTCCGCTCTACTAATCCAGGGAACACCGTAAAGCTTTTGAAATAGCTTGTACCGAAAGTCGAATCGAGAGAGGTCATAGTCGTTGAATTCCCTGAAAGATCCACAACTACCGCCGCTTTCAAAGATGCCATGCACATTTGGCTGTTGCATAACACTGATATTCCCATGCAAATTCTCCCGACTATTGATATTTGTAGACTCTCCACCATCTCAAATACTTGCCTAGATTCATTGCATCTCACTCCAGATGTTAGCAAATGATATAGTTACATTAATCGAGATTTCCAATAATCTCGACAAAAAACCAACAAGCATTTAACACTCCATTTAAAGAACTAACATGAACATCAGCAGGGAGGGGATCATCCAATGGCCAATATGATGCACACTTGCTCCAGTTCAATGATATAGAAGACAAATCCAAGAATTCCTTTGCATGCACCAAATTTTCTTTTGAAGTCTCTAGAAAAAGAGATGTATCATTGCACACTGATTGCAAATCTCAATCTGAACGGACACATTACATGCATGCCACACCAACATTGCTATATTGGATCCTGCCCCATTCACCTTATATTGAAGATGACTTTGAAGAAAGTTTGAGTTATTTATGTCATAAAAGTCAAGACGGCGACATTTCGCCCTTTTTCAGCCAAGATTTAAACATGTAATAGCACGATTTTGATCACCCGGTTGAAAAACCCGTATTAGTTCGATTCTTGATCACCTCGCTGAAAACCGAGTCTTTTATTGCCGGAAAAAAAAGCCAGAGGCTAAAATGTCGCTTATCTTTGACTTTTATGTAAAAAAGTCGGAGTTTCATTTTTGCGCAGGAAACATTCGGCTCTCGGCCGCTCACCATCTTGTTTCACAAACCGCCGCTTTCTAACCTTTTCTTATTACATAACATATTATCAGATGCAAGTGTATCAAAGACTCTTATAATGGTGTGTGTGAACATCTGGAGAAGAGTTGAAAGACCATATGATATGGTATCTGGATTAAGGGACATGAAAGGGAAAGACCATTGAAATATATTTCCATGGTTTATTGAAGATAGTCGTCCATTGTAGGCGACAATTTTGGAAGGCGTACCATGCCGCTCGTGGATCCGCCACATCAGCAGGAAATTTCAGGCTGAAATTTCCTTGCTCACACAAATTCACCGACGAAATATTTATCACCATCAAATTTGCCCGATTCTTGGGCTCTCTCTGCCAATTCTTGGGCTCTATCTGCCAATTCTCACAAACTCAAATTCTTGGGCTATGTCTGCCGATTTTAACGGTTAGAGTAACGGTTTCCATGCAAGATGCAATTGGAGAAGACGATGGAGTTGATCCTGCCTTGCATTTTCAAGCAATAAGCATTGGGCACCTAGAAAGAGTTATGGCATGATGTTGTGCATTGCAAAAAACAGGGAGGCGGAAACACCGACACATCGACAACTTTTTTTCGCTTTTTAAAAACAAAAAGAGGGTGATAAACATTTCAAAAAAGCAGTTAAGAAGCATTATGCTTTATCCTCTAATGGCCGGCCACACGGGCATGTTTCAAATCCAAGATCAGCATCAAAATTTTTTTTTCTGCGAATCAGGCGCGAAGGGCTTTGTTCCAAAGATTTCTATCCAACATCCTCTACGATTTACCCATCATTCCGAGGCTTTTACCATGCATTCCAAGCATCTACCAAGCATTCCGTAGTTTTGACTTGCCGCAGAATGCTTCTTTTATCGTCTTCCACGTTAGGAAAAGACGATTACATGCCTTTCCCGGCATATCAATAGGGCTCCGGCCGCGTAGCGTCCCTGTTTTCATGCAGCAAAGGCATGTAAATCGCTTTCCTGTATACTAAAATGACGTGCTAAACTTTACTTTTTGAATGCCTGTCATACATGCTTCTTCCCGACCACAATTAATTGCGGAGCTGTCAAGAAATGACACGTGTGAATCTTTCAATGGTTAGCACTTTCGCGTGGGATCCAACACAGCAGCTTCTGATTCGTTGCCCAAGGCTTTGAGGTTTATATCGAAGCGAAGTCCGGCGCCTTGTCGATCTTGAGGTAGGCCAAGGTGTTCTCTTCGCCATCGCTTCAATACTAGGCGTTTATATCTCTTTTTCAAGCTATCGATTCTGCAGCTGCCTGGCGTTACATGTTCTCAGATTAGTTCAAGAATCCGTCATTCTGCGCAAGCTATTAGTTCAAGAATCCGACATTGTGTGCAATCTCTGTTTTGCCTTTATATATCAATTAGTAGCGCGATAGGAGAACTAGTTCAACCATGGATGAAGTTAACTTCTACGGTGCTGTAGGTTCGCTAAACCCTAGACCTTCGGGTAGCATTTGGCATACATGTACATATTGCTATACTAATGCGAAAATCAGTAAGAAAAAGAAGCTAATTTTGCTGTGAAGTTTTGAATTCCCATCAATCTTGATGGCCACTTTAATGAAAAAAGACGAGGAGACGAGGGAGGGACAAGTAGAAGAAGGTGTAAAGAAAACTGAAGAGACCGGGGAAGAAGGTGTAAACAGAACTGATGAGAAAACTGAAGAGACTGCAGAAGAGGAAGAAGATGTTAGGACGTTTTTAACTCCTGAAAGTCGTCTGAGAATGTCATCCCTTTTGTAAGCTTAGATTGTAATTTTACAATTCAATAGTATTAGCATTTTTCGAATCGTGTTTCTTGTCTTACATGCTTAGATATATAACACAGGTTTGATGAACTGTATAAACGTGGTACTTTGGATAACAAGAGAATTTCACCAGATGCTTTAATGGCTTTTTGCACTAGAATGGAATCAGTTGCAGCTGTGGGAAGCAATACCTTGGTAATTGTTCTTACTGTGTTTTGTAAGTTGCATCTTCTGTCAAACAAATTTAGGTCAAATAAATTATGACACATTTAGGTTAAACAAACAAATCATTTGCTATTTGTGACAGATATGAATCTGATCATCAGATTGCCATGGTTAGTTCAGTGCTATGACTTTCTTTGAGCTCATTCTGGTCAAGACCAATCCATGCCACTCATCTGACATGAAAAGCTCCAACAAGTAACTTTCATTATTACTGTGCAGGAAGGCTATACAACTGTTTTTGCTTCATTGCTTCTAGGCGTGTGTGATAAGAGAATGACAAGTGAGGATTTATTATTTCTGAAAGAATGCGTGAAGTGTATCAAGGAGTGTAAAGCATTGAAAGGTACTAAATGCGTGAATTCTATTTTGCATGGTGTAGTATTCATAGATCGAAAATGTAGCTTTAATGACCTTTTGCATGGTTAAATATTTCGAAGATGGAGGAGGGTCATCGGAAGTACTAGTAACACCGAGTCAACATCTTAACCAAAAAAAAATACAAAGGTAATAGGATACAAGATGATTTGTGATTGCTCATTGACAATGTGACGTGATATCTTCTTGCAGGACGAAGGGATGCGCAATCACCAAACAGTAGAACCTCGAAGGCTCAAAGAATGGAACATAACAAACAACAATCACATACATACATTTGAAACGTTTTGATTAGCCCAAGACAGAAAAAATAACTATTGAAAATAATGAATAGACCTACGCCTAATGCTAATTAGAATGATATAGACATGATAGAAAGATGAAGTTAGAGGTGAATGTTGAGAATAACAAATAGAGTTATACGTAATGCTAATTAGAATGACATAGACATGATACAATGATGAAGGTACAAGTGTCTTTAACGTGATAAATTTTACTCCACCATAGAAGTCTAAGAAGTACTTCACACACTTAATATGTAGCAAATTTGTTCTTTTGATGGATTGCAAGGGGGAAACTAATTTGAGGGTATGTTACTGGCATATCTGTAAGTGAAGTGGGCGAGAAAGTCGCATACCATGTAGTGGAAAGGGAAGCGCTCATAGTACCTTTCATGGAGAAAAAGTTCTAGAGATACTTGATGCAGCTTCTATTGCGCATTTGAATCTGGTGTAGCATTGATTCGAGAAGTGCTTCCTTATATTAAGCCCAATTGGACTTAAATCTTTTTTTTTTTTTTTTTGAGGGTAAGATTTTTTGATTAATATAAAAACAAGGTACACGACCTTCTTGTGGGCTCCAGAATAGGCCAGATAGAAAGTATACAATGCTCTTGGTCACCAGATAGAAAGAATTGTAACAAAAAAATACACGCAGTCATTAAACTGAAAAACTACCCTAAGATCACGTTCATGTACTATGCTCAAGGTTCTCAACCTCTTCTTCATCCCTGCAAAATGAGATGCTCCTCAGCCTTTTAGTTCTTCCAATACTAGAGGGCGTGACCTTCTTCCCAACTATTGTAAGTACTATGGGAAGGTAATAGCACTTGTAGAGTGCAATCAAAATTATTCCTCAAGATCTTGAAGAACGTGGAGTCAAGGAATACCTAGAAGAATAAGATAGGCAAGTCGCTTTTGATTGTAAGGAGAACGCTTGAAGATCTGCCTTCTTCTCCTACTAGCAAGATTATCGAGGCTTACTTGCTCTTCCGTGAATACGCTTCCACTACCAAGAAGCCCAACCCGCAAGATTTTAAGCGAATAGAACTGCATTAGGCAAGATTGCCAACCTGCCTTCCCACTAGCAAGGTACTATAGGCATTTCAACAAGAGCTCCCTCCACTACTAGAGCAACCCGCTACTCCACTTGTATAATCGCCTCAACCTCTTCTCTACAATAAAGGTACTATAGACTAGGCTACTCTTTCCATGTAGAGCTTCAAGGCAAAGTAACATATATTCAACAGTTTTGCATACTTCAGGAGAAAGCCAATCGCAATTCTAATGGAAATTTTCCGGAGAAGCCTCCAAGAAGATGTCTGACCCTGAGACTCATGGCAGCCCGTCATGACAAATAGGAGTTGCAGTGAACAAAATATCTGTTTCAATAGTATCTGCCTCCTGAACCACACCCCCGAAAGATTTAAAGGAAGGCATTAACATTTAAACTGTATATGTGTTGCAGCTACAAGAGACACAACAGGTCTCCCGTCACAGATATCTTGCTTTACCAATTTGACTGTCACGGATCACCATGTCATCCTCTATTTGGGATAGAGAAGGGGAAAAACCCCTAACACGCAAGACCAAAAAATAAGCCATTCTATATCCCCTCCTGTCATGGTAATAGCCAAGAAAAGAAGTGTTGTAGTGAGTGTAGACACAACCGCAGTACATAACCATGGCTGCAGTGAGTGCAGCACTAGTTCACAGCTGAAGCCATAACCATATGAGCAGAATATGAGCAGAATAGATGACTTTATCAGATCTGAAAAAATCAAGCCAAGTGTCTAGAGTTCTTCAAAGATTTTAACTAGTATTAAAAAGCAACCCTGGAAGCTCCAACATCCCCCGACATATCGATATGGCTCGATTCCCGCAGAATAGCGGTGAGAGGAGATTCAAACGCATGAGTTAAACTTCCCTATGCATTGAGGCAATGCCCGCCATTATGTGCAAGAAAATGGATGATAGCTGGAACTAAAAAACCGAGCTCAAATACTACTAAAAATCTCCTAGCATTAATCAAACATAAGAGAAACAAGCAGGCCTTAAGCATTCAGCCACTGTTGCTGAAGCTCTGAGGCACTAAGAGTCATCCAAATGCTTGCAAAATGCTAAGCTAATCTGTCTAGTCTCAAATCGAATGGCAGAAACAGAAGAATCCATTCTTACCCAATCTAACCTTATGCAAACAGAGGACAAGTTTTAGAAGCGTGCCATGTTCTCGGGAGAGCCACCCATATTGCTAAGAGCCGATGAAGACTAGGTAAAAAATGTGCGGAGCAACCGGCATCAATCCGCCGCATGCAAGCATTAACCCTCTCTTTTCCGCTTTGCCAAGGCGTGGGCTCAAGATGTCAAGGCGGCCTCACGCCGCCCTAACTAGCTTGACTAGGGTTACCATGCTCATCAATAGAAGGCATAACTTTGAAAGAAAAGGAGAGACACATATAGGACATCATGGCCACAACTTATTAAACCCCCGACAATGCCACCAGGGGCCATGGGCCTTGAGACCAACATTGCACCTATAAATTAACACATGTTTTGAAATAGGGCTGCTAGTTGACCTAGAGTGGTCTTTGCAAAAGACCATGAATGGTTTTGGGGGGGGGTTTCAAACCAACTACGGAACTAAGAAAATTATGAGGGACAAACAATAGCGAACCTATGACCTTATGTAATCTAATCGGCATCTCTAACAATAAGACTAAAATGATTAACAATCTATGGCAAAGGAGAAAACATCAAGATAGACACCAAGACTAATACCATACATATCGAGGACCCAATAAGAATTGACCCTGAACCCTCCAAAACGATTAACAATCTATGGCAAAGGAGCAAACATTTCAAAAAACTAACACTCAAACTAGGAGTGACCTTATGTAATCTAATCGGCATCTCTAACAATAAGACTAAAACGATTAACAATCTATGGCAAAGGAGAAAACATCAAGATAGAAAACTAACACCAAGACTAAGAATACCACACATATCGAGAATCGGCCCTGAACCCTCCAAAACGATTGACAATCCATGGCAAAGGAGCAAACATTCAGAAAACTAACACTCAAACTAGGAGTGCAACTCATATTAAAGATACAATAAGAACCGACCCTTAGCCAGCAGGTAAAGGGACGAAGTACAACATGCCTACGATATTAGAGCAGTTCGAACCTACGAAGTATTGAACCGACTTGTAACGTGCATAACTAGAGGCCTATTTCGAAGCACTAAAAAAGACGAGAGATATGCTTAGAGAAAAAGAAAAAGCCGACAACATATGAACTTGAACTGAACTAACTTGAAGCATGTTTCAGTGTCTTAATCGATCTAGAGATAGCCCAAGATTTTCTTTTAGCCATCACCAATATACTAGGCTTTTATATCTCTTTTGCAAACTATCGATTTTGGAGTTTCCCGATGTTACATGTTCTGAGATTAATTCAAAAAATCTGGCCTTATATACAAGCTTTGTTGTGTGTTTGAGCTTGTGATCATGGCTGTCATTTATCAAGCAAGACTTGATTGCAACTAAATACATTTTATGAGAAAACTAATTTCGAGAGCATAAATTTTTTGTGAAATTTGTAATACCCATCAACTAGGGGTGAGAAACCCGACCAGAGTTGGGGGGCCAAACATGAGACCCCGACTGGTCAAATTCACAGTGTTGGACCAGGCATCCAAGACTCTATTGCTGCAACGCGCTAGCCGGTTGAAGGGGACATCAATATACCTGGACACAGATCTTACTCCAGTGCAACAAAAGGAGAGACGAGAGGAGTTCACAAAAATCGCGCAAGTCGACAAAGGCGGGGGATCGGCGAGAGCTTGGTTAATGGCAAGATGAAGGTGTTTGTACCTCCGCCGCCAACAAGAGCGCAGAGGCCGGCGGCAATGGGGCCAGGGACATCTAGACCTTTCACCTCCGAGGCGGCAAACCGGATGCAACAACCAGGACGGTGCTCGGGCACCACGGAGCGGCCCCCCGCAACCTCCCTCGAGCTGGTGGGACAACCGCCACAAAAGATAGGGACAAAGTGGTCTTCGACTTGTATCATGGAACGTAGGGGATTCCCCCGAAGAAGGGCAAATGGCCTTGTTGGGATCGGCATGTATGGACATCATCTTCTTGCAAGAGACATGGGAATATCGTGGGCATCACCGCCGGACATCCCGGGATACCGGTGCTTTCGCCGCCTTTCGCTAATGGCGGCGTTTATGATATGGAGGGGTGGCATGCTACTCAAAGATGCTATAGCAGCCACGGTCCGCTCCACAAGGTCTCACGTGACTTAACCGCTACCGTGGGTGAGAATACCGAGCCTCAAAGATCGCCCATTATTTATTGTATGTTGTTATATACCCCATGTAGCCTCTAAGTTCTACCAGGCCCGTGAGGCGGATCGGATGTACAAATGCCTTACAGAGATCTCAGAGGATGACATAGAGCAATATCAGCGCTAGCGGCATGTGCTCTTGTTAGGAGATTTAATGCCCCTTTCCGCATACCGCAATCGGTTACCTTCCGTGGAGAGGCCGATTCTGACCCACTCGCTTGAAATAGGCGCACCCCAACATGCCGCATACTCAAGATACAGAATCTACCAACGCTTTGGAAGGGAGTTGGTTCAACTCTGTCGGTGTCTTTGACATGGTAGTGTGCAATGGTATGATCGGATGGCCGCAATCGGGGGTTTTACTTGCAAGCGATAGACATGATGGTGGAGCTAGCGTGGTAGACTATCTCCTTGCTCCAAAGGGTAGGACTTGACATGATCGAGCTCTCAATTGGCACCGCGAGCGCGGAGATGAGGAGGCTTTGTCGGACCACTATCCACTTTATGTCACTTTGGATTGGGAGCACTCAAGAGTGCAATCACAAGAGTAGAAACCATCGGGGGTTGAGATACATCCCCGACTATCGAAAAGCAAGCGTATTATTGTTCGCGTGTTGGAGCGGAACTGCGGGGATTGATGCCCTTTTCACGTTACATGATAGGTGGGAATGGCTTGTAAATGCCTTACTCACGCCAGCCTAGTGTATGCTTTGCGTAAAGAGGATCGCCTTAATGGACATCTGCGCTTCCCCTCGTAATCCCCCCGGTTTTGACGCTGAGTGCAAGGCTCTAAAGACCCAACACGCCGTCTCCCAGATCCACAATTGGGCGGCAAAGCAGCCATTCAGACTATAGAGCATTCTTGAAATCCAAAAGCATGCGTACATTGCGCACCATCGCCAGCGCGCATGTTTGATTTGTTGATGATCGAGCCAAAAGCCTTCCTCGGGCGTAGGGTGTTGTACAAGAGGCATCAACCACCCGCAATATTACCGAGACCGCTGGATGCATCGCTTGGAGGAGCCGTATGATCCCCCCAGAGTTCTTTGGGGTTCCGTGATCGTAGGAGAAATCTTTGCAGCTCACGGAGGAAGACATCCAAAGGGGCCTTAGACACCGGCTAATGGCAAAGCCTAAGGACTTGCGGGGACTTCAAGCCGAAGTTATTGAAATGGGGTGGGCCAGCTTTGCTAGGGCCTCCATGTGCGATTATTAACCTGTGCCATAAGGGAGGGCCTCCCGAGAGTGGATGGTTAGCAAGGTCACCCAATTCATAAGACAGTAAAAGGGATGATTCGGGCGAACTACCGATGATCATGGTGAGCCCATTACCGCAAAGCTTTTTAGCGTGTGTGGTGGAGAAGAAGTTAACCTGGGTGGGCTGAGGAAGTCGAGTCGCGATTGGCCAGCGGGTTTCACCGCCCACCCACAATCGACCATATATTCCTCTCGTAATCCTTATGGAAGCTACTCGCAATGCGCCGGGCGTGACTGCACTCTGTTTCAGTAGATTTCAAGACAAAGATATGATACGGTCCCTCGGGACCTTGTTGTGGCAGCATTTTGCAGGCGCCGCATGCCCCACGGGACTTACAAATGTCATCTATAGACTCTATGATGGGATATATGCTTTGCATTGCGCATCGATCAGATGAAGTTGCTAGCACCATAGGGGTTAAACAGGATGTCCGCTATCTCCAACGCCTTTGGTCTCTACATTGACAAGTTGGAGACTTGGATGCAAGAACATGGGGCGGTGGCCCACAGCCTACCGTGAGGCATACAAAGATAAGGCAATTGCTCTATGCAGATGATGTAGCCTTGCTATCCCATACAACTGTGAGTATCAAAGCAAAGATTTGGACGCTCTTAGTGGGTTCCGCGTGACACAACAGAATGACGAGGTGGAACCGGCAGAAAAACTAAGCTCCCGGCGCATCCCTCTCCTCGCAGCTTGATGATATCCCGTGATCTCTATTACGAGAGGGACGTAAGGTGGATGTTGTAAGGACCTTCAAGTATCCGGGAATCGACTTTTGTGCTAGCATGTTATGGGATGACTGCGGTGGAAAGACGGATCGGCAGCGGGATGGAGAGCCCCTCAGATGCTATGCGTAATAGCCGCTTCTGAGAATAGACCTATGTGATCGGCACGTAGAGCACACTGCTCGTGAAAGCACCTGAACCAAGATTGTTGTATGGGGTAGAGGTCCGGGGTCCAAAATTAGCAAGAACACAGGATAAGCTAGAGAGGGTGCAAAAGGCCTTCTTAACATACGCCTAGGTATCAAGGACACGATTGCCTTATCGATTTTGCTATATGAGATGGTTCTCGCCCCTGCAACATTCCGCTATGCGCAGACATCTTGCATATTTCCACAAGGTCACCAAAGATGGATGCACAACGCCTTCCCCGAGGGCTTTGTTATTGGCACAAGAGCCACAACGATTGAAGAGGGTATGGCAGGGCAACCGGCCGGGGGTGGTTCGCGAACGCGGGTCTATAGACTACCGCCAGATTGTGGCTATGCGATGCCCAGGGGACAGTCGCTGCACACCTGAATGAGCGCTTTGCCACCACTCGTGGGATGCAACCACTGCAGCAAAGCCCAAAATGCAGCACTACCACACGCAAGTTAATCCAACACCGAACATGGCCCACACCAAGCATTTTTGAAAGTGCATATATCTATGAAGAAACGGAGAGCTATTGCCTCCGGGAGGACGGGTCCCATCATCTCGCACTGAAACAGTCGTTGGACTACTGTGATGGAGGGAGAGAATCCCCCAAGATGAGAGAATATGCCGGTGTTGCCACATGCGACAAGAGAGGATGAGCACCATGCTCGCCAAAGAGTGTCCGCATATACGCATATCCGAGCAACACATGCTGATCTTAGATGCTCACGAGGCATCACATCAATTGCTAGCATCGCCAATGGTTGCACGTCTCACATCCTACATTTTGCAAGTCTCTACGTTAGAGAATCCCTTACGGGACAAAGGGATCGAGAGCCTACTACCGTGGTTTTTCCTCCCATGTGGGGTTTTTCATCCCAGTAGTAGGGACACATTGTATAGTAGCATTTGTCTTTTTGGTGTGGTTTTATCGCTGTAGGTAATTGCATGTACCGCCTCATAGGTCAAGTTTGGCCTCCGTGACGTTAAAATATATACTTCCTTCCTTCCTTCCTTTAATGGAGAAAGACGGTGAGGAACAAATAGAAGAAGGTGTAAAGAAAACTAAGAGACTAAGGAAGAGGAAAAAGAAGCCCATGACATGCCTTTTGTAAATCTAGATTGTTATTGTACAATTGTGTTTTTGGTTCGATGGTATTAACAATTTCTAGAATCGAGTTTCTTGTCTTACATGCTTAGCTCTATGACACAAGTTTGATGAATCGAACAATTGTAGTATTTAATTTTGGATAACGAGAAATCTTCATTAACTACTCTAAATGCTTTTTTGCAATACAATGGGATCGATTGTAACTCATGGGAAGCAAGACCTTGGTAATTGTTTGTACTTTGTTTTGTAAGGATAACCAACCATGCATCTTCTTGCACTTTGTTAAGCATGTGCAAGTGAAAACAAATAATAGGGATGAGGAAGTAGATTCAGATCACCAACCATTTATCGAACATCATCTCATAACTGGCACTCTATTGTTTATTCTGCTTGGGGCATTCAACAATTAACATAATACGAAAACAACATTCCTTTCAAAACTATGCTCTAATTGAACTACTACAACACCCTAAGATTCAAAGGAGGACTGACATTGGGCTAGTGTCAACTACTAGCTCTAGTTTTGAAGCCACATATTAATATTTCTTTAGTCCATAGTAGGATTTTCAAATCCATATTTTCTCCCAAATTCGTTGTCACTACTTAGTGAAATCGTAGTACTTTGCACAGTGATAGAAGAGGGACGGATGTTGAGCAAATGCAAAGAACTACCACTATGGCAAGCGGAATTTGATCCAAGAACTTAGCAGAGTAGGTTAACCTTCGCATTAACCTAGGTATGATGCCTTGCAGCATGTGAAGTATGCAGCCATGGATTAGTAGTAGTCCAATCACAATATGACTTAATATTGAAAAACAATGCTTGAGCTGGGCAATTGACAATCCCGACTTTCACTATTGTTTTGAATCTCTAAGAAAATGTTGAGGGACTTTCAACTTCACGCAAATTTTGGAACTAGTAAATGAGCTAGTGAAGAGAATCAGGTCCTTAAAGAAAAATGTTTGTGGTGGCCAAGGCCGCCGCGATGAATATTTTGTACCATAAGACATTCTATGTTTATTTGTAAGCAAGTCACACAAAACAAATGCACATACATGCATGTCAAATATTACTCCTTATCGTCCGGTTAAATTGCATACACATGCATAGTCCCCTCTCCGCGATGAATATTTTGTAATTCAATTGCCTTCCATAAGACATTCATATGTTTATTTGTAAGCAAGTCACACGAAACAAATGCACATGCATGCATGTCAAATATTACTCCTTATCGTCCGGTTAAATTGCATACACATGCATAGTCCCCTCTAATCTATGTCAAAAGAATGAGAATGAGAATGAGAATGAGAATGAGAATGAGAATGAGAATGAGAATGAGAATGAGAATGATTTTTTTATCGCCCACTTGAGGCTAATCGCCTATGGGACCCATTAAGAGCGCAACAAACTTATTACCGTCGGGTTAAAAAACCCCCCCAGAAGGATTTTCGAGGGAAAACCGCGGCGCATTAAGAATGCTTTATCAACCGCATAAGTATACATCAATGTATACATGTCAAGTGTGTGCCCCGAGGACATAGCTGATCTCGCATGTCCATAACCTCCAAGGTATGATCCCAAAGACCCGCATCGCGGATCTTTGTGCTCAATGTCACATGTAATGGCTTTTGGGCCCTGACCAACTTCGGCATAGCGCGTCAAATTTGATCATATGTTTGGGCAACTTTGAAGGGTATGAGATTCATCCTCAATGACTCCCATTTGGCAAAGATTGATGAGCTCTGCCTGGCGTGGCTCACCAATCCATCCGCCTCGGCCTCAATTGAAGATGATGTGCCCCCAGGCGAATGGAGGCAATGAGTTCGCCTTTTCATGGGCAAGTGGGTACCCGTAGCATTGCGGGCCTCGCTCCAATGTGGGATTTATGTGGCGCCGATAGTGGCCGCCTTGACATGTTCAAGGGCATTGGCATCCCAAAGCTTGCCGAGGAAGCAAGCGCCAAGATATTGCCTCAAGCTATGGTGATCTACGCCTCTCATGAGATATGTATGCACCTTTTGTTCCTGCGACATTCCATCTAGCCAACCATTGAGCTCTCTTTACCCCTCCAAAGAGCCTTGAGGGCTTCAGGCCCCATTGCCATGATATAAGCTAGTTTAGGGGAGACGAAAGCATCGTCCATATTGACCATCTTCCGAAAATAGACAATGTGGCTTATCAAGGGGCCTCCTGGAAGGGGTAAGAGTCCCGCTCTCCCAAGCAAAGAGAATTTGATATGGGACCGTGGACTTCACCCCTAGTGCTCATTACTAAGAAGGCTTTCCGACTGCCCAAGTCATTCCAAGTAGCAAGTGATACCATTGGGCCCCATACTTCCACCCCGTATAAAAGGACAAAGGCTCTACTAAGACCTTGAACAAGTGTGACTGATGGGCCCAATCATACAACTCCGCTCTATGACTATTGTTTTGCATTGCATATAGTGCCTTCGACTACCGCCTCTCAGAGCCATATGGATGTGTCCCGGTGCATAGTAGAAGGAAACTCCACTCCCAAATACTTGTATGTGGATGCAACTTCCACATTCTGGCCTTGAAATGGCGGAAGGAGGGACCCTACCGACGGAAGATGATATGAAAACCACCTTAGTCTTGGCGAGTTGACGCCGCGCATATCGGGCCGCTTGGCGGAATGTGTCCAGGCATCGGGGAGATGTTGTTGCATGTCTACAGTGTGTAAGCTAGGAGGTCCACATCATCAGCATATATTAACCGCCCGATGATCTCGATAGAGAAGGTGAGCTCCATCGCCCCCATTATCAGCGCAAAGCTTGACTCTCCAATTGATCAATGTAGAGCCCAAACAATGTTGGGGAGAGAGGGCATCCCCGATCAACCCCAATACTACTATCAAATGGTTGGCTTGTCTGCTGCAACCGACCCGAGCATCTTTCATATAGCCTCGCATTAATCCTCCAAGTAGAGATCTTGGGCAGCCCATGAGACTCATGGCAGCCCGTCATGACAAATAGGAGTTGCAAAGGAACAAAATATCTGTTTCAATAGTATGTCACCCCTAAACACCCCCGAAAAGATTTAAAGGAAGGCATTAACATTTAAATCAGTATATGTGTTGCGACTACAAGAGACACAGTCTCCCGTCTGTGATATCTTGCTTTTTTACCAACTGACCCATGCGGATCATCATGTCATCCTCTCTAGCTGGGATAGAGAAGGGGAAAAAACCCCTAACACGCAAGACCAAAAATAAGCCATTCTATATCCCCTCCTGTCATGGTAATAGCCAAGAAAAGAAGTGTTGTAGTGAGTGCAGACACAACCGGTAAAGATATAACCATGGCTGCAAAGTGAGGCAAAGACTAGTTCACAGCTGAAGCCATAACCATATGAGCAGAATATGAGCAGAATAGATGACCTTATCAGATCTGAAAAATCAAGCCAAGTGTCTAGAGTTCTTCAAAGATTTTAACTAGTATTAAAGCAAGCAACCCGAAAGCTCCAACATCCCCTGACATATTGATATGGCCTGATTCTGCAACTGCAGTGAGTGCAGTTCCAAACCGCAAGGAGTGCGGCTTCCCTATGCATTGAGTGCAATGCCTGCCATTATGTGCAAGAAAATGGATGATAGCTGGAACTAAAAAACTGAGCTCAAATACTACTAAAAATCTCCTAGCATTAATCAAACATAAGAGAAACAAGCAGGCCTTAAGCATTCAGCCACTGTTGCTGAAGCTCTGAGGCACTAAGAGTCATCCAAATGCTTGCAAAATGCTAAGCTAATCTGTCTAGTCTCAAATCGAATGGCAGAAACAGAAGAATCCATTCTTACCCAATCTAACCTTATGCAAACAGAGGACAAGTTTCAGAGTAGCGGCCATGTTCTGAGAGCCAGTCCATGTTGCGAAGAGCCAATGAAGACTAGGTAAAAAATGTCTGGAGCAACTAGCATCAATTCGGCCAGATAGAAGCAGGCATTAACCTGCTCTTCCAGCTCGCTTTGCCAAGACGTGGGCTCAAGATGTCGGGCGGCCGCTGCCGCCGCCCTAACTAGCGGCTAGGGTTACCATGCTCATCAATAGAAGGCATAACTTTGAAAGAAAAGGAGAGAGACATATAGGACATCATGGCCACAACCTATTAAACCCCCGACAATGCCACCCAGGGCCATGGGCCTTGAGACCAACATTGCACCTATAAATTAACAAATGTTTTGAAATAGGGCTGCTAGTTGACCTAGAGTGGTCTTTGCAAAAGACCATGAATTTTTTTTGGGGGAGAGGGGTTTCAAACCAACTACGGAACTAAGAAAATTATGAGGGACAAATAGTAGCGAACCTATGACCTTATGTAATCTAATCCCGGCATCTCTAACAATAAGACTAAAATGATTAACAATCTATGGCAAAGGAGAAAACATCAAGATAGAAAACTAACACCAAGACTAATACCATACATATCGAGGACCCAATAAGAATCGACCTAAACCCTCCAAAAGCGATTAACAATCTATGGCAAAGGAGCAAACATTTCAAAAAACTAACACTCAAACTAGGAGTGACCTTATGTAATCTAATCCGGCATCTCTAACAATAACACTAAAACGATTAACAATCTATGGCAAAGGAGAAAACATCAAGATAGAAAACTAATACCAAGACTAAGAATACCACACATATCGAGAATCGACCACGAACCCTCCAAAACGATTAACAATCCATGGCAAAGGAGCAAACATTGTAAAACTAACACTCAAACTAGGAGTGCAACTCATATTAAAGATACAATAAGAGCTAACCCTTTAGCCAAAGGGTAAAGGGGACGAAGCACAACATGCCTACGATATTAGAGCGGTTCAAACCACTGAAGTATTGAACCGACTTGTAACGTGCATAACTAGAGGCCTATTTCGAAGCACTAAACATATGAACTTGAACTGAACTAACTTGAAGCATGTTTCAGTGTCTTAATCGATCTAGAGATAGCCCAAGATTTTTCTTTTAGCCATCACCAATATACTAGGCTTTTATATCTCTTTTGCAAACTATCGATTTTGAGTTTCCCGATGTTACATGTTAGATTAATTCAAAAATCTGGCCTTATATACAAGCTTTGTTGTGCGTTTGAGCTTGTGATCATGGTACATCATTTATCAAGCAAGACTTGATTGCAACTAAATACATTTTATGAGAAAACTAATTTTGGAGAGCATAAATTTTGCTGTGAAGTTTGTAATACCCATCAACTTGATAGCCACTTTAATGGAGAAAGACGAGTGAGGAACAAATAGAAGGTGTAAAGAAAACTGAAGAGACTAAGGAAGAGGAAAAAGAAGCCCATGACATGCCTTTTGTAAATCTAGATTGTTATTGTACAATTGTGCTGTTTAAGTTCGATGGTATTAACAATTTCTAGAATCGAGTTTCTTGTCTTACATGCTTAGCTCTATGACACAAGTTTGATGAATCGAACAATTGTAGTATTTAATTTTGGATAACGAGAAATCTTCATTAACTACTCTAAATGCTTTTTGCAATACAATGGGATCAGTTGCAACTGTGGGAAGCAGTACCTTGGTAATTGTTTGTACTTTGTTTTGTAAGGATAACCAACCATGCATCTTCTTGCACTTTGTTAAGCATGTGCAAGTGAAAACAAATAATAGGGATGAGGAAGTAGATTCAGATCACCAACCATTTATCGAACATCATCTCATAACTGGCGCTCTATTGTTTATTCCGCTTGAGGCATTCAACAATTAACATAATACGAAAACAACATTCCTTTCAAAACTATGCTCTAATTGAACTATTACAACACCCTAAGATTCAAAGGAGGACTGACATTGGGCTAGTGTCAACTACTAGCTCTAATTTTGAAGCCACATATTAATATTTCTTTAGTCCATAGTCAGATTTTCAAATCCCATATTTCTCCCAAATTCGTTGTCACTACTTAGTGAAATCGTAGTACTTTGCACAGTGATAGAAGAGGGACGGATGTTGAGCAAATGCAAAGAACTACCATTATGGCAAGCGGAATTTGATCCAAGAACTTAGGAGAGTAGGTTAACTTGCGCATTAACCTAGGTATGATGCCTTGGAGCATGTGAAGTATGCAGCCATGGATTAGTAGTAGTCCAATCACAACTATGACTTAATATTGAAAACCAATGCTTGAGCTGGGCAATTGACAATCCCGACTTTCACTATTGTTTTGAATCTCTAAGAAAATGTTGAGGGACTTTCAACTTCACGCAAATTTTGGAACTAGTAAATGAGCTAGTGAAGAGAATCAGGTCCTTAAAGAAAAATGTTTGTGGTGGCCAAGGCCGCCGCGATGAATATTTTGTAATTCAATTTCCTTTCATAAGACATTCATATGTTTATTTGTAAGCAAGTCACACGAAACAAATGCACATGCATGCATGTCAAATATTACTCCTTATCGTCAGGTTAAATAGTCCCCTCGTGCGATGAATTTTTTGTAATTCAATTGCCTTCCATAAGACATTCATATGTTTATTCATAAGCAAGTCACACGAAACAAATGCACATGCATGCATGTCAAATATTACTCCTTATCGTCCGGTTAAATTGCATACACATGCATAGTCCCCTCTAATCTATGTCAAAAGAATGAGAATGAGAATGAGAATGAGAATGATTTTTTATCGGGTCCATCGAGGCCAATCGGCCTATGGGACCCATTAAGGGTAGCGAACAAACTTATTATATCAGGGTTAAAACCGTGGGCGTGTAAAGAATGCCGTCAACCGCACAAGTATACATCAATGTATATATACATGTCAAGTGTGTGCCCGAGGACATAGCTGATCTCGCATGTCCATAACCTCCTGAAGGTATGATCCAAGCACCCGTACGGATGCTGTGCTCAATGTCACATGTAATGGCTGGCCAAGCCTGACCAACTTCCGATAGCGGCGTCCGAATTTGATCATATCTTTGGGCAACTTTGAAGGGTATGAGATTCATCCTCAATGACTCCCATTTGGCAAGATTGACAGAGCTCCCGTCTGGCGTGGCTCACCAATCCATCTACCCGTCTCAATTCGAAGATGATGTGCCCTTGCGCTCGAATGGAGGCAATGACCAAGCGCCTTTTCATGGGCAAGTGGTAGTGCGGGTAGCATTCGCGGGCCTCATTCCAATGTGGGATTTATGTGGCGCCGATAGTGTGTTGTCTTGACATGTTCAAGGGCATTGGCATCCCAAAGCTTGGCGAGGAAGCAAGCATCAAGATATTACCTCAAGCTATGGTGATCTGCCGCCTGTTTGCATATGTATGTACTGTGCTAAAGACATTCCATCTAGCCAACCATTGAGCTCTCTTTTCCCTCTCCAAAGAGGCCTTGAGAAGGGCAAGGCCCCATTGCCATGATATACGCTAGTTTAAGGAGATGAGCATCGTCCATATTGACCATCTTCCTGAAAATAGACAATGTGGCGATCAAAGGGCTGCCCCTCTGAAGGTAAGAATCTGCCTCCTGCAATAGAATTTGATATGGGATGTGGACTTCACCCCTAGTGCTGCATTACTAAGAAGGCTTTACGGACTGCTCCAAGTACCAAAGCGATACTATTGGGCCCCATATTTCCACCCAGTATAAAAGGACGGGCTCTACTAAGACCTTGAGCAGTGTGACCGATGGGCCCAATCATACAACTAAGCTCTATGACTATTGTTTTGCATTGCATATAGTGCCTTCAGCCTGCCGTCACTTTCGTAGCCGTGCGGATGTGTCCGATTGCATAGTAGTAGGAAACTCCACTCCCAAATACTTGTGCGTGGATGCAACTTCCACATTACGGTCTTGGTAAGCGGAAGGAGGGACCCTCGGTGGCGTGAAGATGATATGAAACCACCTTAGTCTTGGCGAGGGTTGACAGCGCATATCGGTCGCTTGGCGAGGAATGTGTCAAGGGCATCGAGATGTCGTTGTATGTCTCTTTGGTGTGTAAGCTAGGAGGTCCACATCATCAGCATATATTAAGCGCCGATGATCCGATAGAAGGTGAGCTCCATCGCCCCCCATTATCAGCCAAGCCCGACTCTCCAATTCATCAATGTAGAGCCCAAACAATGTTGGGAGAGAGGGCATCCAGCCGAACCCAGATACTACTATCAAATGGTTGGCATGCGCTGCCACCCGACCGAGCATCTTTCATATAGCACAGCCTACTTTGCATTACGCAAATCTCACAGGGAACCCCGCCTGTTGCAGTCTTGCCCATAGTTTTTCAGAGCCGCGATTGTCAAAAGCTTCGCCAAAATCACAAAGCAACAATATAGATCTGACGGTGGTTCCTGCTGTCTTCAATCGAGTTATAGCGTGAAGATGTGGTCAATGGTTGAGTGCGGGTGCTGAATCTCGCACGGGTGAGGGCCCGCACCTCCTCTGCCTCTGCCCATTTGTCAGCTGGCGTTCGAGAATCCCGGCAGCCGCGGTTTTGCAAACACCGGCCGACCATGATTGTTCGGTAATTGGGCGGCGATTGTGGGTCACCTCGCCTTATAGATGGGAACAACTCTGCTATTGGTCCCCTGCGGCGGGAAGCCTTCTGTAATGCCTTGTTGAACAAAGGCGGTCGAAGATCGGTATTATGGAATGACCACCACTTAAGCAGTCTCGCCGCATACCATCCAAGTCACGGGGCTTTCCCATTGGCAAGACATTGTAAGCCTTGTTCCACATCGAATCACGTGATTTTAGATCGAGCCTTCTTGCAAGGGTAATGCGCATGTGCACCCCGAGGTCGTATAGTCATTAAAAGTATTGCCTCCAACGCTTTCGGGAGTGATATTCCCCGTGGGCTGTGCGGCTTTCTAAGAACCCTTCGCCGAGGAAGATCCCGGGTGACGTTCGGGGAGGTAAAACATTTCCCTTTGATGCTTGTGCAATGTACTGGCTTTCTTAGCTTTAAGGAAGATGCGGTGACTGTCTCGACCGCATGTGGGTAAAAGCGGTGGTCTCAGACTTGGCGGAGGGCGTTTATGTTCCTTTGCACTCGCATCAAACCATTGATTACGTGGGAAGGTTGTGTTCTTGGAGGTGCATCGCGGGCGGCTTATCCCAAAAGCACCTCTCTGCCCTTGATCCTAAGCACATCACAAATCAGCCTGCACCTGCATTTGCTCTAGTGTAGAATATTGCAAAAATTTCGCCGTGTCATCTACAAACATCGGGCATAAGCCCCCGTGATGTTCATAATCCAATCGCCGGTGAGGCATGTGAGGAGTTGTTGCACCAGGGGGTTCGCACAACTGCCAAGCCAACTTCAAGTAAAGTGGTAAAGTGGTGCGGAGTCGATCTCTTCATCCCGTTAGTTGTTCCCTTTGAAAGTGCTTGATGACATGCATATCCCTCGAGCACCAACACATAGTCCACCACACTAGATCCCCCACGGTTTTCACGCCTGCAAGTGCTCTTTTGCGGGTGGAAGGCCAGCGTACCCGATCCATTGCGGATTACCGGTCAAAGATCTGCAGAGAAAAAAAGCAATGTCGACCATAGCGTGTGACGATTGTCATCGATGTCCGTGGGCCAAGCTCCTTCTGCGGGGCCGCAACTGCAATATATCATCATCAAGGGATCAAATCTCATGGGTTGTTCTACCCGGTGCGGCGCATTGAAGTCTCCAAGGAGTATGACACGCCCAACCGCCTATCTTGTTGTATGTCATCATATAGATCGACATAGGGTCAAGCCTATCCACATCCAAGTGGGTGTGATAGAAGTTGCTACGCATGTGGAAAGTAGCGGTGGCGCCACAAAGAGAGTGCCCTCTGCCGGTTTTACTGCGCACCCGGTATCGGTTGTGCTTATGCGTCTTGAACAAGGAGATTGCACGTGCCAAGGTTGTTCGGTAGTAGCGGGCAACCCCCATGCCCTGCTTTTCGTGCAATCATTAAAGATTGAGTAGTCTGCCGGGTATCCGGCAAGTCGGGTATCCTGTGTCCTGCATGCTCCCATGTTTCCATGAGGAAAGATGAGATCCATGTTCATGGGTAACCGAGTTGAGACTATCTCCCTTACGCCATGGGAAGCCCGGACAATTCCAGAGACCATCGCGGGGCACAATTCCTATTTGTTGGCGAGGGCAGCGGTGGGGATTCGATGGCGGCAATGGAAGGGGGTGGGAAGTGGGAAGCAAATGAGATGTGAGCAACGAAGGTGAGGCAACTTGAGCGTACTGAGATGTGCGAGCAACAGAAGGTGAGGCAACTTGAGCGGGGCGGCGGGCTTCGCGGCTGTAGCTGGCAGCGATGGCACGGCAGAGGCTGGCGGAGGGTTATGAATTAAAAGATTCGGGCGTGACCTAAAAAATTTGCATCTTGCCCCTAATGATCCTATGACTCCTCCATCTGCGAATGCTTTTTACTTTGGCCAACTTCGTGCCTGCGGTCTTCTTGTTGGGCCGGGGTCAGGTCTCGGTCAACGTGGCGGTTCCCTTTAGGCGCCTACTGGCGGCGCAGATGGATGCTTTCCACTTGCGATCACCGCATTGTGAGCGTGACCACCCGTGGGCTGCCAGGTCTTTGGGCGCCATGGCGTCTCGCCCTAATAATGTTTACGGCATGGGGAATGTCATTCGAGCAAGAATCAACATTTGGAGCGGTTAATGAGGTCCTCCCCACGCCTCTTAATGGGGCCACGTACCACCACATTGTGGCTTCTCAGTCCTCGACTCTTGGAGCTCTCTCATTTGTTAGGTCAATCTTGCGACAACTTGGGGAGTTGTTCTTTGTCGACGGGGCATAGGCCGTGGGCCTACGTTAGGCGGGGTGGCATGGGCGGCTTGGGGGTGCAGTAGTAGGCGACCACGGCTGATGCCTTGCGGACTCTTGGGCGGGTGGGACTCGCAGTGGCGGTATAGTGGTCTCTCCTTCTTGAAGGGGGAGCTTAGCTCCTGCTGACAAATTGTTGCCTTGTCAATTCACGCATGCACCGTTGCAATTGCTCATGAGCGTCTGCATTGAGGCCCTTGCCTTGTTCAGCAATGGCTGCCCTCAGCTCCTGCATCTTCCGATCTTGGGCTGCGGAGCTATGCTCCAGTTTCTGCAAGCGAGAGTCCAGCATAGGGTTCATTGCAGATGAGGCCACTTCTTGTGTCTCGACCCTACTTTGAAGGGCTCTCAATTGTGACTGGCTCTCTTCAAAAGCGACCTGGACTTTTCGCATCACAGTAGCAGCCTCCTCAGCCTCTGATCGAAGGCGGGAGATGGTTACCATTGTCTCCTGCTCAACACGTTGCTTGTCCTGTGTCATGGTTTCCATGGCGGTGTACAAGGAATCTATGCGGGCCTGCATGTCAGCAAGACTCTTCTTATCCATACGCCTTTGAGTGCACTAGGCAAAGGCCATCTTCCAGTCTTTGAGCGGGGTCTCCATCTTTGGAAACATCTGTATTTTTTTAGTAGCCACCGCCTCTCTTGAGCAATTTGGAGTGCGGAGGGCCTGCATTTCCCTACGCCAAGCAAGCAATTCGAGCTCATTTGCTCTCACGCCATTGCTTGAACGTTTTCGGTCTCCTCAACTACCGGTTTGGTGGTGGTGAAGCTGCGGATACGCTTGCCGCTAGGCTAGAGTATCGGTCATATGCCCGCCGAGAGCTATGCTTGTTGCGAGACTTTGCAGGTGCTTCTCTTTTTAGTATGCACTGTCAATTTTGCGGTATCATACGGCTGCGATTGGGAATGGCATCTATGTACTCTCAAGTAGAAGTTTTGATGCCATGTCTGCGCTAGGTAGAGGGGATCGTATCAGCACCATCCACATGCATATCGTGCGGGTGTTGGATGAAGGGATGCAGGGCTCGTCCGCTCTTCTATCCTTTGGAGTTGCCATGAATACGGTGTCACCCTACGAGACGCTTGTCTGAAACATGGAGTTGGCACCAATAATTTCCTATTACATTTTTGTTCGCTCTTTCATATGTCCTTAGATAAAACTTTTAGAATGATATTAAAGACCGTTTAATCATACCCATTCACTGTCAAGTCTAGTAAAAAATAAATAAAAAAATAGAGGAGACCTCATTGCATTGATTGTGTTTTTTGCGTTGTTACCATTTCGATTTCAGTTTCAATTTCTTAGAGATGTTTCATCCATAGGAATTTGACATGGCCATTTTAGCGAACTTCCATAATGATGTTCGACTTCGAGAACAATTACTTAGCTTTCGAAGATCATTAGCATGGCATTTTAGTTCTCAATACATACTTGGTCCCTAATTATATATAGCTATAGAAAACTACTAATATATGTTGATGTTTTAAAAATGCATAACAATTTACAAATTATATTGGTATTGGCATTTTGAAAACATGATACAGACGTCCCCTAGTTATGAAGATAGCTATAGAAAGCTCTATATTGAAGCTATGCTACAAACCACAACCATTTTCCAAACATATATAACTCTCATGGGCAAGATGCCTTGGGCATATTTGGTTGATTCTCGCCACATATTGGGCATATTGGGGGAGAGGCAGGGAGGGAGGGAGGGGGGGAGAGGGGGGAGGGAGGGAGGGGGAGAGGGGGAGAGAGAGAGAGAGAGAGAGAGAGAGAGAGAGAGAGAGAGAGAGAGAGAGAGAGAGAGAGAGAGAGAGAGAGAGAGAGAGAGAGAGAGA
The DNA here is from genome assembly GCA_021234155.1 of Isoetes taiwanensis. Taxonomy (NCBI): domain Eukaryota; kingdom Viridiplantae; phylum Streptophyta; class Lycopodiopsida; order Isoetales; family Isoetaceae; genus Isoetes; species Isoetes taiwanensis. The sequence goes on from JAJEKV010000789.1 coordinate 55,656, forward strand.
GAGAGAGAGAGAGAGAGAGAGAGAGAGAGAGAGAGAGAGAGAGAGAGAGAGAGAGAGAGAGAGAGAAGAGAGAGAGAGAGAGAAAAAAATGACGCCGAAAAAACATTGCTAGGATGTGTCGAAGAAATCTTCTTCTTTGGCTATGGCGGCTACTGTTCGACAACGGCCTCCATTTCATCTTCTGGCTCTCATTCCTGTCTGCCATAGCGAGATATTTCATTTTCCACCTCAATCGCCTCCATTCTCGCATCCTGGATATGAATCCGACCACTTGGGCTCCTCCGCCTTCTTCTTAGCTGCGCATCGATATCCTGTTAATAGCATTCGTCCATCCTAGGTTCTGCTTCATTTTTTCTTCCACTCTTCTTCGATTAGAACAGTGTTTAATCTGTATTGTTTACTTTTGAGCCGAATGATTCATTCCTTTTCCTAGTTTTTTGCGGTGGACCAGATTGATGAAGAGATCTAGAGCTCATGACGAGTTCTCTTCTCCTTTGCGGGTTGCAAATCTAGCTAGGCTTTTGGTCAACCCAGCATAGAAGGAACAGGTCAGTTGGTTTTCTCTGAATTGAATCTAACAATATATTTATCACAGATCTGATTTATAGAAAGGCTTTGGGTCCAAAGAACTAGATTAGCAAAGCCTTGCGAACATTCGCTCCTGTGGGATATGGGGTTTCAGGATCGGTGTCCAAAAGCACAGTAATATCCTCTTGAGAAAACCCAAACTTTTCTACCTGTGCCTTGGTGCATATGCTTCACATCATTGACACGACCATGAAGCTACGCGCCTTTGTTCAGGGGTAGTTGCGACCAACCGGGAAGTTCTTACGCACCCCCGGGCGTTTTCAATCTAGTTTCGCACTATTATGTGGGGTAATTCTTAGGTTAATGTGGCAAACTAACATTGCAACGAATCAAGCGGCAAGTTGCTAGAACAAGTTTCTTCGAAACCGGCCGCCGATGCGCCCAACTAGAACAAAGGGTGCGGATCGAAGATGTTGATCTTGAAGATCACGAAGTTTCTTTTTCTTATAACCTTGCAAAAATCCGCGCCATGTAGATCTCTCACGAGGCGCCATGGCAAACAAGGGCAAGGATAGATTGCTAGAGTATCCGTGAAGCGGTAAATGGGCATCATGTCCATGGAGACATATATGGAGCACCATACATGGGCTAAAGTTTTTATTTTTTATATATTTTCACTTGCAGGTTGCAATGAAGTGGCAGCTACAAACAAAAAACAAGTTTACCCCACAAACATGGATTTCTGACAAGACCACATGCAGTCCAGGACAATAGTCTGTGTATGATGAGAAATGAGTAAACTAATGGCAACTTGGATGACATGTCATAGCAGGTATTTATCATTCTTCTCTAGGATTTATTTTGCCTCAATTTGCAGGAAACTGATCTGACATGTCTGTTGTGCATGTAAGCCCTGGATTGGATAAGAAATGGTATTTTCAAAACCTGAGCCATTTGTTGATAAGCAATGTTCTAAATATGATTGTAATCATGAGCTTCCGCTACTTGCCAGCCATGAAGAATTACCTCAAATTATGCTATTTACCATATAAGTAGTGTCACGACAGCTACTTTTTGCACTTAAAAAAGGATGATTATTTAAAGAGAAAACCTTTATGTAGTATGTCAACTAGTAAATATTTGTATCACGATGCAAGGCAAAACACGAAAGCTCTATTTTGTTCAAAAGTTTTTGAAAGACATTGCACGAGTGATGAGGTAGAGTAATTGATTTGATTAGTCTAATGTGAATTTGGTTCTATTGCTCGTTAAAAGCAAATTGTTGCACTTAATCTGATTTTAGCATGACTAAAGAATGTATTTGGCATATTACATCAAAGATGGCATGGAAATATGTTTGTTTCCTATCTTCGCAAAATTGATCGTGAGAAGTGGAATGCAAGTGCTCATGGATTCTCCTACATGTTCAACAGTCGGAAGTAATCAATTAGATGCAAAAACTCATCATGACCATTTATCCAATCTAGAGGGATCATTGAAGATGTGATCTACAGCCCCATCCGGGGGACATGTGATCAAACTGCATAGGAGAATTATGTTTTGGGTAAAACAAGTAAGGCACTTGAACCTTGGCCATCATTCATTGTGTCTATAGTACAAACTATTCCCTTTTCTGCTAGTTTAAAAACCAGCTAGTCTCCGTTAAAGGCTAATTTCCATTTCTAAATGCTTGGGACTACGGCAATCCTTGAGAAGGCCTTGTGCTACATCGAATTGTTAGAATGGTCTACAAGATAAAATAAATTGCAGAGGTAATCCATCAAGTATAAATAAAAAGGAAAACTACTATGTTTAGAGAGAGATAAACCTGCTGCTTACTACACTCTCGCTGTTCTAACAGAAAATTTGCATTTGTTAGTTGCTTCAACTGGAATAAATATGAAAAACAATAACTTTGACGCAGATAAAATATCTGATGATGTGGCAATACGCAATTAAATGGTACTTTTGCATAAAGTACCCAGTTACAAAAAGTCTGGCACAGACCTTGCAACAGCTGTTGGAGTAGTTTTAATGTCCACCAACAGCTGTTGGAGTAGTTTTAATGTCCACCATATTTCACACTGCTTGCTTCAAGTCTTGCCAAGCTTCTCATTAAATGTCATGATCAAAGATATAGCTGAGGAACTTAAGGTTTTGGGAATTCTTCAAAAGGTCCATATGGTGCTTGGTAAATCCTTCATGACTGCCACAACAAAAGGGCATTTGCTATAGTGTGGCGTATTTCAGTGAAGCAATATAATCAGAACAAACCGGACATTCCAAATTATCTATGAACTTTAAATTCTTCAATATGCATTGCATATGTATTTCACGATGTGAGATAAAGATAAAGATAAAGATAAATAAGATAAAGATGAAAAAGGATAAATAACTATGACTGGCTAGTGAATCAAGCTCAAATTCCAAGTAGACCCCTATCCTTTGAAATGTTAGGATTTTGAAGGAATCTAATAGGATATGAAGAGAATTTGCATAGAATCTAAGGGAATCTTGGAAGAATTTTAGAGATGATGTCTAGGGCATGACTTCATTTGAATCTAGAAGAATATTTCCATATCTTTTGAAATGTTAGGGATTTTGAAGGAATCTAATAGAATATGAAGAGAATTTACACAGAATCTAAGGGAATCTTGGAAGAATTTCAAAGATGACGTTTAGGGCATGACTCGACTGAATGGAGATAGACACTTGGTTTTCTAGCTGAATATAAGGTTTGTTTAACATCCATTGCCAGTCAGATTTGGGCCTCTTTTGCACCAGAATTGAGATCTATTCGACTTAGCATAAAACTTCTTTTGCAGCGGGTTGGCCGCGATAAATTTCTTGTATAACATAATTGTGGTAATAGAATAGTAGCATGAATAACCACCATAGCATTTGAATTGGTATGAAAAACCACGTCATAAACAACTTCAATTTTGTGACAATAGCAAACCAACATAAACAACCATTGCCATATGTAAAGTGGTTTCAAAACAATGCTACAAATCATTGTCAATTTCAGAAACTGTATTACCTTAGACAACCAACATGAGTAACCACCATTGATCTTAGAAATCATGTAATAAAATAATATATGTGTTTATAAACTATTTGGCATTAGACAACCAACATCAATGACTGCCATTGATGCTAGAAAACATTTAATAAACTAATGTCGATTTTAATATACCACGTTGTAACAAAAAATCAACATGAATAACTACACTCTATAATGTAGAAACCACTATTTTATGTAGTTTTTATTAAGGTTAAAATTTTTAGCATAAATGGCCACATTTATAGTGGTTTTTCAATGGTTTATTATCGTGGTTAAATTTTTGGGTGCCTTTTGGTAGATTTAGATCACCAACCCATCTTTTCGAGGTAGCCTCCTGGTAGCCTGTGCAGATCCAATACCAAGCAAATTTCCACATGCCTCAGCTCCGTCTGGAAGGCAAGGTCTTATATTGACCTACTACCAGGAGAGCTAGAAGGAATTCTGCAGCTTCCCGCCTTAGAGCAACAAACTGACCAGCTGGTTACAGTCCTTCTGAGTGCTGCAGAACAATGTTCTAACATGTAAGAACTTCATATTCGACAGGCTTTCCTTGGAACATGTGGTTTGATGCTTAGTGCAAGGAGGTTAAGTGCCAATGTATGCTCTGCTAATTCCAATCTTATAAGCTTGCAGGTGATCAAACACTACAAAATTTTTCTCAAGGGCAAGACAACACATATTATGGTAGAACATCAATTGTGAAAATGTTATACCTCCTTGATTGTCACTCCAAGATATTTTGGAGAAGGATTGCCAAAAACCAATTTTCTTCTAGTGTCATCTTGAGACACCAGAGACATCCTTGCTTCACTTTCTAAGGTCGAGATGTCAAAATGCTATAATCTACAAGTACTTGGGAGTGAAATTCACTACTACCACGTCTTTGGATATCTATATCAGTTAGTGGATGACAACAGGTTGGTCAGCTTTCTATGCAATACAAAAGAATTGTCATAGAGCAAAGTTTTACGACTGATCGTATCAAGTGCACTTGTTCAGGTTGTTGATGGAGCTAGTTATTTTATCTGGAGTGGAAGTATGGAGTCCTATGATATCACTTTCCATTTGGGAGGACTTGGAACGTGTGACGTTCCCGTCTATTATACGCCTTGTATAAAACATGTAAGGTATAATACATGCTAGTACATTACATTAAGTTTAGGCATATTAATTAACAATAGCTATGTTAGTTAATTATGGGGAACCTAGGCTCCACATGGCACCAATCGATTTGCCAAGTTAAACTTGCCAGTTCATTAGTCCTAAACCCTAATTCAAAATTAGGGCAAAACCTAATTCTAGGGAGGAAACCTAGTTGTGTTAATCTAATTAATAATTAACCAGTTTATCGATTTCCACCTAACCCAAATCGATTGGACAAAAGGAGAAATTAAGGTTCACCCAAATTAGGGGCCTCAACTCCAATTTGCCTCAAATCAATTTGGGAAAAGCTTGGCGGAGGAGGAGCAGCATGTTCACCAACAGGATGGAGAATCTCAGAGATAACAGGTCTAACTAGGAACCGACTAGTAGAGTAGATAGTTTGAGTTCTAATTACGAATTGACCCTTGTTTGATTAGATGGATGATTAATCTTATATTGATTCTCAAATTGAAGTTATAAATGGATTTACAGCAGTTCTTTGCTGCGTATTGTGCTTGTGTGATAAGGGGGGATAGAGATCTAAAAGCTAATAGGATTATAGATTTACCTATATAAGGATTTTACTCCATTGTGCCAAAGCCCAGAGCTTGTAACCTCTCGAATCTAACAAATCCAGCCGCTCTTTGCAAGCAAAAGCTTGTTAGCCTCTCGAAACCCGACTGAGCCAATCTCTCTAGCCGGGAATATTGTCACTGCTAGTACAAAAAACAAGGTGCTGCGCACGGAGGGTTGCCCTCCATGGCCGGAGGGTGAAGTGGCTTAAATCATAGTTCAAAGTCATATTTTGACAATCAATTCAAAACCATAACCCCGAACATTTAGAATTGAAATCCAACAACGAAAACGACCGAGAGTTTACAGCCAATAACGGGTTTGGAGCAGTCATAGGCATATTCCAAGCATATATTGGCATATACCTATAATATGCCACAAACCCACATAAACAAGGGTTTGCCCCCTTAGGGGAAACCCAAAAAGGGTCATTTGAAAATTGAAATTGCTTCCTAGTATTAGAACCTGGCTTTTGGTTTCTTTCTAATCTAATCTATATACATTGCTGAGAGATTTCTGTGCTGAGGACTGAAGGCCAACTTATAGGAGCTTGCATAAAAGTGTACTTTGCTTTAGCGTTCAAAAGACAATTAACCGTAGTTTTCATATGACACCTTAAAACTCCATAATTTAGGCTTGAATGTTACCGGGCCAAGATCGTTCATTGTTTATGTGAAATACTCGGCCATGCTCATTTCTGATTAATGCGTGGATATGAGCTCTCTTGTTCTTTACCGTGGAATCATCAGTAACATGTGCTCGAGCTGTCAAATACTTCTGTTATTCCAGCTTTGGAATTAATTGATCTCTAAATACACTGTCATGAAATGAAAGCAATTCTAATGCTGCAAATTGACACTCTGCTTCTGGTATGGAGAAACAAAGAAGCTTTTCGTGTTTCTAAATTGTGTTCAATAATTTTATGAACCATCTCCATAATATTTTGTGCCTGGCTTGAATAATCATGCTTGTAAATTGGAAGATTTTGACTATTAGATGTTGTTTACCATGTTCAATATCTTTTACCTCATACACATGCACGTCAACTTGTATACACCTGTCAACTTGTATACACCTGCACGTCAACGTGTATGTCCGCGCAATGAACATCTGCGCAGACATAAAAGGCAACGAGAAAACGCAATTCGCAAATAAGTATATTGGTTACAAACAATTTGTGCATGTATTATAGAGGAAATGGGAAATACACAAAAACATAATCCTCATATAGAAGTTATGCTTCCTGCTTAGGATTCAAAAGGCCGCCAAATAAGCGTATGAATTTCTTACTGCTGAAATTGTGGCCCGAACAAATGGCTAGACAAATGGATACATGAAGCACATGATGGTACTGATTTGTATGACTATTCCCCACATGCTAGGATTGTGACGTTCCAGGGGAATATACACCATAAATCATTATATTCACGGACCTGGTCACTATACAAGTCGACCTTTGGTAGCCTTGTATACCTTAGAAAGTGGCAAGGGGCACATATCTAAGTTAATTGTTATCTTAGATAACCTTAGGATAAGGCCCATTTCCACATGGCCTTATCCTATTGGGCAACCGCCACACGGCCCCATCCTAGTGGTGCCACGTGTCATCCCATGTGGACCCTCACCTATATTGGCTCAACCCTAGACCTCTTTTTCCCGACTCTAGCACCGAACACTCACCTCCACTTTTCGAAACCCGTTTCGAGCATGGATTCGTCGTAGCATAGCCTAGTGCAGCAGCCCCAGAAGTGTGCGTATGATCATAGAGGGAACCGCGACCTCCCCCGAGTCAAGGAGCAATGGAGACACCGGGGATGGGAGGAAGCTTACGGAGCGGTAGGTGAAGTAGAGTCATAATAGTTATCTGGAAGTTAGCACTCCAGGTGGGTCTGTATGTTGTATCTTGAGTAGAGCCCTCCTAGAACCTTTGTTGAACATCTTGAACCCTAATCAAGGAACCCTAACTGTTAGTTAGATATGTATGATTAGGTTAAGATGTTCTTATTATGATTATCATGATATGATGTTATGAGATGTTGGTTGATCATGTTTGCTCCTCTTGTATTGGGAAGGGGGGTAGAGACCTAGGGCCATATGTCGCATGCTCCTAGTGTAGATCCCTTAGTTCCTAATAGTTGCGGCTTGTGCATAGGAACCCACCCAGGGCTATGGAGGCTATGATGTGACTCGGCACTACACAACGGGACTAGAGGCGATGTGGGAGGGAGGATCCCTTAGGAGTGGGGGGGCTACCGGGGGATCCCATAGTGGGCTAGACTTATGGGTCTGTCAGGTGTGGGCGAGCATGGGTCCGACACCACCTCAGAACAACGGTGCCGCCCTGCCTCTCAAGAGTTGCAAGTGTAGCTTGGCTCTTGTTTTGGGGGGTTCAGTCGAGTGCGAATCGTGTGTCGCCATGATTCTCTAGCCGCCCGAGGAGTCTCTATATCAGGGAGGGGGAGATGCAACCCTTCTTGCCTCGGACGGACCGGGGAGATGCAACACGGAGTAGTCCCGATGGGTGATGCCATGGGATTGCATATCCAGGAAGGCTAGAGTCATGCGAGCACGATGGAGCCCATCTCGCAAAGTGTGCAGAGGAGGGGCGGATGGAGTGGTTAACCCTAGCCATTGTCTTATGCCAGCCCACCGCCATTATTATGACTTCGGTGCTGCTCTATCTTGAGGCCTATCCGGTCAATCGACTTCCTTATGTGTGAGCCGGGTAGGAGCTCTCATGTTTTTATGGTATATGATTATGTTCTTTGCACCTATGGATATGTGGATGAGCTACCCTTGAGGTAGTGTGATGTATTGTTATTGCTAGTTTGGCGATGTTTATGCTTCGGCTGTGATAGGAGCCCATAGGGGAAGAGCGGCGCAAGACACCTTCGTGTCCCCTTCCGCACTCGAGGAGATCGAGTGCTTGGGGATAGGCGGAGGGGCTTTGTCGCGGTCGGGAGGACGGATGGGGATTTCCCCTACGGAGTGTCTGGTGGGAGCCGTATATTTAGTAAAGGGCGTCACAATGGTATCGAGGCGATGTTCTTGGTTGACCAAGAACTAGCACTGACCATATCCTTGAAAGTAGTCTAACAGGCCTGATAGGGTGTGAAATGAAAAATTTCCACCATAGAACCTCGAAATTAGGGGGAAAATTTTTTCCCTAGTTAGTGGGTCCGTAAGAGCAGGCTAAGTGTTAGATGACGAAAAAGAACAAGTCAAATTCACCTTCTAGTAAAATTGAAGTGAAAATTATGCATCTGCATCAAATTTCACCTAAAATGGGTCGAAGAATCATGCCAATCCGAGACCCGGGTGAAAAAAATGGTGCAAATTCGTAATTAACACTCCAAACTATTAGGAAATTTGAAAATTTTAAAGTATAATGCGAAATTAAGTATATACACCAATAATTAAATATATACTAATAATTAAGTTATATTGGAGTAATTAATAAGGGGGGCTAATAAGTAGGCCTATTAATGGTAGGGGAATATTCCCTGGAGCACCTCCTTTTAAATATCTTGCCACCTCATTTCCCCCCAACATTTTTCCTCCACCTTATCTCTCTTGCTCAGCCTTACGTCATCCATTTCCTAGACCATTAAATATAGCATGCACCAAGCAGAGGCGGCTAGGAAGTTTGGTGAGAGACCTATACCCCCATGGCGCGGCAACAAGTAGACGCCATGGCAAGCGGCATTCCCTCCACACCTTAAGCCAAGACGAGGGAGGGAGGCGTCTTGACGAGCCCACACCTTTCCACCTCTTCGAGGAGGAGGGCAGCCCTACTCAGGCGGTGGTTCTTGCTTCCGGCCCAGTCGGCAGACCCGGCGAGGCAACACGTGGGTGACCTCTCGGGCGAGGAAGGAGGAGCAGGATGAAGAAGCGGCGGCGGCACTGCATGGAGGCGGCGGGCCGCTTCACTCAGGGCAAGGAGAAGGTGAAGAGGGGCGGAGGAGCCAGGCAGCACCTGGGAAAGAGGAGAGGGAGCTGCTGGAAAAGAAGCTGACAGCATAGGCAAAGAGAAAAACGCTGTTATCATGGGACTGTCGTTGAAGAAATCTTAAGGGTGGACGGGAGGAAGGAGCAGGTGATGAGGAGGAGTAAAGCCAGGAGGAGGAGAACCAAGCCGTTGGGGAATCTTCACTCCCAACGCGACGCCGCCTTACCCGGTAAGTGGCCCGCCGCTCAAGGTAGTGAAGAAGAAGAAGGTGGGTTGAAGCGGCCATTCGGCGCGCCCGTGAGGAACGCCAATCTGCCGCTAGTTGAAGGGGTAAGGCTTCAGGAGTACCTTCGCTGACGAGGTACGTAATGATCGGCATTGCAGCGTAACGCGGAGCGCTGAGCCGCCGTGCTGGGCGCCACCAAGAAGAACCACCAGTCACACCTCCACCGTGAGAAGCCGGGCGAAGGTCCACTATGGGCCTAACTCTCAAGAGACGCCTATCGCCTTTTCGAGATTAAGCACTTCCAACAAGGTACTAATCTCCTGATTAGAAGGCCCCTCGGCTCGATGCGAGGTGATGCGTGAATTCGCGGACTTTACTTCACAGGTAACCGCCTTTAACCACACGAGTTACGCAAGTAGCCGGTGAAATGACGCAACTTTTGAAGAAGGGAACCTATGTGCCATCCACGCCAAAAGGGTGACTGTAATGCCCAAGGATCTTCATTTGGCGCGGAGAATCCGCAAGGAGTACCCTTAAGTCCTCCTAATTTTGTAATCATAATTAAAGTTTTAATGTAATTAAACTATTCTTTCTAAATACATAAATCCTTGATTTTTGTAAATTGATTAAATTTTTACATGAAAATGTGGTTAAATAGCTCGAATGATAGCATAGTTTTTTGTGTAGCATGATTCAAATGCATATAAATAGTTAAGCAGTAGACATCTTACCAAAAAAATGGAACCCTAAACCAAAATTGGCGAAACCAGGTCGGACCGCGCAAAACCGGCCTGCGTTTGCGACGCAGACGCGATTTGCGCGAACCAACCCGATTTGGCCAAAATGGCACCATTACATGTCTAAATTGCATAAGATAAGTTGCTAGCTAGATCAGAATTGAGTCAAATAGTCATGTTAGGATCTTAAAATTCCTAGAAAACCTCACCTGAAACCAAAATCACCCTAATCGGGTCAGGGACAAGAAAAGGCATGCGTTCGACGCGTATGACGCGGCGATTTTTGTGAACCAACCGGTTTGGCCCTTTTTAGCCAATTTGACCAAATTTGACCAAACAACCTGCCATGTAGTGTTTCTTGCTTTGCTTTGCTTAGATTTGCACTTCATGGTAGCTCATTTGGACACCCATAGCCCTCGAACAAAAGTTTTTCCCATCAAGAACCCCTGTGCACGGAACCCAAAGCAGACCTTAGTCTATAAAAGGGGGGCCCATTTGTCGCTTTTTTTTCCTTCACCGGAACAGCTATTAGCATCCTAGGCGATTTTTGGTCTCACATTGATCTTTACAAACCATTTTCTACATCCATCTCTGCCTCATGGCGCCCTCTAGCTTCCTCAGATGGTATGATGCTACCAATCATATCCATGATTTCCCTGCTGAGCAAGCCTTCCATGTCTTTGACCATCTCTTTGATCTTCATGCAACATTGACCAGAACTCCCTTCTATACTGATATCATTTGCCGCAAGATGACCAGCTAGATTCTACCCAGGAAGTTAGCTTACCACCTAGGGGAGGGAAATGGGTATCCCTAGATTCGCTTACCCAAGCTGTAGGGGGAGGATCCAAGGGCAAGAGTAGGCTGTGGGATAGGACCAGAAATATGCCCGATTACATGACCTGCAAGCATAATAGACATAGATACCTCTCAGCCCAGGCAGCCCTCGCCTTATTTATGCAGTATAAATCAATCAACAAGCCCGGAGAGCCCTCAATTCAGCCTTTAGATTTAGCACCCCTCGACACCCGAAGGGAGCAGACAAACATCCATGAGATCGAAGTCTTGGTACGAGTATTATGGCGCCACCTCGGGAACACCCATTATGCCCAGTTGAGCAAGACTATGGAGGGAAGGGGAGGAGAACCCAAGTTGGGAGAGGAGGAGAGAGGCAAGGAGGGATGGAGAGGCGAATAGCTAGGCAAGAAGGCACATTAAGGCCAGATTTTCGAACCGCCCGGCAAGATGATCGCCCTCGACTCCATTGATCATCGACTACGAGGAGTACATCTTGGCCAACGACATCCTCAACCTTCCTTACCGCCAAGAAGAAAGACCTCGGGGATCGACGAGCTCTTAGGCTTAATTGCAAAAGTTCATGTGGCAGCGACTTCATCGACTACTCCTACCCAGAAATTCCAAGGGAGCCAGTGGAGCGACACTCCTACGTGTGGAGACAATGTCGGATATACGTGCATATCAGATAAGGCAGATCTATCAACAATGAACCCTCCTGCAGGAAGAGTTCCGCCAGATCCAAAGCAGGTTATACAAGCCAGGAAGAGGCCCAAGCTCCAGCCGAAGCCGGCGCGTTCCAGAGCATCTTGCCAAGCTTCCAGAAGCATCAACTTGAGAACGAACAACAATGTGGGAGGGATCATGAAGACCTTTTTCAGATTAGATGTCTTCCATGAAGCAGCTCAGAGAAGAGGTAGGGAACCATGGGCACGGCGAAGGGCAAGGCACCGTATCAGGTACTATCTCCCTGCCCTTAGTCAAGGGCAGATGATAGTCTTCCATAAGGAGTTCAGCCCAAGAGGGGAAGAGTCTGTAGCACGCCTTATAGCACTCTCAGGCTTCGGGCAGCATGCCAAAATAGATTACGTAGTAGATCATGTTATCCTCTTTAAGAGATCTGTAGTTCTTCATTGCCTCGACTTTGCCAGGGGACATCTCAGGGATGCAACATTGTCGGTAGTGGCGGCGGCGGCACCGAACTCCTGCACCTCGGATGGCAAAGCCTTTGGAAGGAGGATCGGCGGGAAGATCTTTGCGTAACGTCTAAAAAGGCCTACGACTCAAGAACGTCAAGAACTTCTTCATGTCCATGAGGGGGCATCGATGATGCAAAATCTGCTTTGTTGTCATTTAAATTGTATTGAATATTTCTTTTAGATATTATCATGTAACCCATGAAATGTATTTCTAAATATTAATGACTTATTATGTTCTTGACTTGTAAGTGGAATTTTCACATGATTTCTTTTGTACCTAACAATAATTTAATTGTAAATAGTATGATTGATGTGTAACCTAAATAACAAGCATTGATGATCAATCCTTGCAGCCGGGAGAACACAGCTCAGTTCCCAAGGCGGGCCGACATCACCAATGGGTACCTAGAAACTTATTTGGACGTGAACAAGAGGACAACAACGAGGAAATGACGGTGGAATCAATCAACGCAAGGCTCACCCAGATGAGGAACCAGATGCACCAACTGATTCATTGGGCCACACCATTGATGAATGCTCAAGAATATGCGCTTGCACCACCACCTCCCCCACCACTACCTCAGCAAGGCATTGAGGAGGGACCACAACCAGAAGGGCAAGACAACCAGGGGAAATGTCGTGGGGGAGAGAGAAAAAGGAGAACCCAAGGACCCCAACACCATCCCGGCTCAGTTCATCAGACACTTCGGACAGCCAAGACAGTTCTAGCTCAGACAGTGAGTCCGATAGATCACAGGTAAGGGCCAGGGCAAAGAAGACAGATGACTATCAGAAGAAAGTGGACAGCGCTATGAGCAATGTATGGAAGACTAGGAAGTTGGGACAGTTCTCAGGGAAAGACAGGTCAGGTATGGAGGCATAAGCTTGGCTTGATGAAATGGAAGAGTTTGGAAATTCTTATGGCATGAAGGACAAAGATATAGGGAAGGTTGCTACAGCCAACTGACTTAAGGAGCAGCCTAGAATTTGGTGGAAAGGGTACGCGAAGTCCAATAAGCTGAAAAGGAACAGTTGCAGATTCAAGACCTTCAGCAAGGCTTTTCGCAAACATTATGTGCCAAGATCACACACTAGCAGGCAGATTCAGCAATTCTACAGATTGAACCAGGGTACCTTGTCAGTAGCAAAGTACACGGAGGAATTCATCTGCTCGGGCTCCATGTTCCCGGAGTTCCGGAAAGGCAAAGCGGTTGAAACCTACATTGAGGGATTGAACAACAATATCAAAAGGCTAGTCGAACAATCAACCCAAAGTCGTTGGCGGACGCTGAGGATAAAGCCATAAGTTTGGAAGAAGCACCAGCAACTCCAGGGGAGAAACAGTCGGCCTTCAAGGGTAAATCAACGGGGGGCAATATCAAAGGGCGCAGTACGAGTAAGCAATCAAAGACCTATGCCATCAGGAGAATAGCGGCAAGGAAGAGCTTCAGGTAAAGACCTTTGGGGACGTAGTTGAGAACGCATCGGGGGCGAGGCGCTAAAGCGTCTTTTAAACAGTCTGGCCGAAAAAGAAGAAGAGACAGAGTGTATCGAGAAGAAGCTATGTTTTAGGTGCTTCCAGCAAGCACGAACCCATGATTGTCCATTAAATCATGCAAGCGGCTTTTGCGCGAGCTTGGGGATTGGGATTCACCCCGGCAAAGCGAAGGCGACATCAAAGCAGGGCGGCGGGACTTCATAGAGGGTGAGTGCCATATATGTGCAAACATTGAGTCAGATGATATTGAAAATCAATCCACAGTCATTGCGGCTGAGGGGATTATAGATAGCAGTCCATATCTAGTGTTGATAGATACAGGTAGCTCTCACAACTTTGCCTCTCCTAGGCTGGCTGCCCCAATGAAGAATAAAGTCTTGAAGTCTAAGCCAAGGCCAGTTAGCATGGCAAACGGTGCCATTCGCCACACTAAGGGGAGGAGGATCACATTCGACATAGACCTTAGTGGAAGCAAGTGGCCGATGGGGGCAGAAATCATGGATATTGGAAGGTATGACCTTATAGTAGGAATGGAGTTCCTAAAGCCAGCCAAAGCCATGATCGACTGCGACCGTAATGAGATCTCCATGACAGCACCGGACGGCACCAAATTCATAGTGAAAGGTAAGAAGGCAGCTTTTCCCATGCAGTGTACTTCTTTGAAGTAGCTAAGGAAAAGTATAGAAAAAAAGAAGGTGGATTATATCCTGCGGTTAGAAGCAATTGACCCAGCTAAAGAGAAGGGAAGTGACCTAGGTGGGAATCAGTTGCCCAAGCCAGTAGCAAGGCTCATTTCAGAATTTAAGGATGTATTTCCAGATGAAATCCAGCAGCTACCACCTTATAGGGGTGTGGAGTGTGAGATCACACTAGCTCCAGATGCTAAGCCTACCAGCAAGGCACCTTATAGGATGAGCACCCCGGAGTTGATTGAGCTCAAGAAGCAGCTACAGGAATTGCTTGACCTTGGATTTATTAGGGCAAGTGTGTCTCCTTTTGGAGCACCCATACTCTTCGTGAAGAAGAAGGACAGGAGTTTAAGAATGTGCATAGACTATCGCCAGCTCAACAAGTGCATTGATAAAAGAATAAGTATGCTTTGCCAAGGGCAGATGATTTGATGGACCAGCTCCAAGGAGCGAAAGTTTTCTCTAAGATTAACTTAAGGTCAGGCTACCATCAAATAAGGATAAAGGAAGAAGATATCCATAAGACCACCTTCAGAACGCGGTACAGGCATTTTGAGTTTACGGTAATGCCCTTTGGCTTATCGAATGCGCCGGCAACTTTCATGCGTCTCATGAACGACGTCTTCAGGGAGTTCCTAGATGAGTTTGTCATTGTTTTCTTCGACGACAAGTCTACAACAAGTCCATTGAAGATCATTGTCAGCATTTGAGAAGAGTGTTGGAAAAGTTGAGACGGCATCGGTTGTATGGGAAGCTCTCCAAATGCCACTTTGCTACCGAAAAGAGTGGAGTACTTGGGCCATGTGATATCAATGAAGGGATCTCCACCGACCCCAAAAGATCAAGAAATTTGATAGTTGATTGGCCAGCTCCCAAAGAATGTGGCGGAAGTGAGAAGCTTTTCTAGGTGCGGCAAGATATTATAGGAAGTTCGTGAAGGACTCCCGCTAAGTGATACGTCCTTTCAGCCGGACCTCAGCGCAGAGTATTAAGGTGAAAGATTGAGAACACATTGGCTAGAAAATGTGCAAGCTTCATTTGAAAAAGCTTAAGGAAGCCTTAACAACAAAGACCATTGCTAGTTCTCTGGGACCCGGATAAGGACAAGATAGTAGCAGCAGATGCGGTAAGATAGCAACAAAGTGAGTCCTTATGCAAGAAGGAAGAGTTGTAGCCTACGACTCTAAGAAGTTGAACGACACCGAAAGCTTATCCAACCCATGATCAGGAGCTTCTAGCTATTGTGAGAGCTCACAGATTTGGAGGCACTATTTGCTTGGAAGGAAATTTAGATACCGATCACCGAGCCTCAATACATCTTTACCCAACCACTCCTCAATCTAAGGCAAAGGAGGTGGATGGAATTCCTAGAAGAGTATGATTTCGAGATTGCTTATAAGCCGGGTAAGTTGAATGTGGTTGCTGATGCTCTCTCTAGAAGACCCCTTGAGACGAGAACACATTGTAATGCTATATCAACTCTTTCGAGTGGGTATGGCAAGAAAATTGAGGAGACATTACCATCTGATGGTGATTTCAAGGAGGTATGGGAAAGCCTCTCTAAGGAGGTTAGAACAGACAAAGAATGGGAAGCCTTCAAACATTATAAGAAGGAGGGCAACCTGTTGTACCATAAGCATAAGTTGTGTGTGCCCGAATCGTCAGGTGTAAGGAAGTTAATTCTTCATGACACACACAACAGCCCAATAGCAGGGCATGCAGGTTTTATGAAGACCTACTTCAAGATCCGGAGTAGCTATTTCTGGCCAGGAATGAAAATAGCCAGATATATTCGGGAATGTCAGGTTGTGTCCCAGCAAAAGCGGAAAGCAACTTAATTCAGTGCCTTAGAGCCATTGGGTGTGCCAAATGCTAAGTGGGAGGTCATAAGCATGGATTTTATTACGGGACTTCCTAGAACTCTTTGAGGCAAAGATGCATTAATGGTTGTCGTAGACAAAATATCTAAGATAGCGCGCTTTGTGCCTTGCAAAACTACTGACACAGCCTTAGACACTGCCAAGTTATTTGTAAAGGAGATTTTTAGACTCCATGGCATGCCTCGGGAGATAATTTCAGACAGAGATTCCAAGTTTATGAGTGCTTTTTGACGGGACCTCTTTAGCACCATTGAGGGCGAAGCTCTCCATGAGCGCGACTTATCATCCGGCACGGATGGTCGGCGGAGGGGCAATCGCATCATCGAAGATATGCTTAAATGTTATGTGTGGAATAAGCAATCCAAGTGGGATGAGTACATCCACTTGGTAGAATTCGCTTAGCGATTGCCAGCAGGGGAGTCATCTCGGATGTCTCCTTTCATGGTAAATTACGGGTACGATTGCCTAACCCGGATACTTGGCACAATCTGCACAATTCATTATTTAGATAAAAAGCGGGGATTTTGAGAATTTTGAATCACCTCGTCGGGTCCACCATAAGCAAAAAGTGGTTCAGCTTTAGTTTAAATTTGTCCCGCTCAAATTGGGCCGGGACAATTTGAAATTTGAATAAGATTTATCTAAATATGAGCATATAGCTTGCCACTGTCAGCTTGCGAACAAGGAGGCGGAGCTCAAGCTCAAGGTCGAACAGAAGGTCGCCAGACTATAGCGAGTGGTCGCCATAGCAGGAATAGAAGGTCGCTATATAGTTGTAGCAATAGCACCAGTTTGGGCCTAAATCGTGGGAGGTTTTTAGGACGCAAATTTTGTGTAGCATGCAGAGGCGCCATGGACGGAGAGAGCAGGCAATTTGAACAGAGCCATGGCCATGAGCTGAGCCGTTTTCAGCAGATCAGCAGGCATGTATTCTTTTGCAAGGAATTCCTCCTCGACATTGTAAGAGAAATGTTTATTCAGCATATCGATTTTGTGAATGAAATTTGTAGCTATGCCTCTTGACATTCCGACCTGGATTCTATCGGGGAGCTCCTTCTATTCTTATTTTGTGCAAAAATAACATGTGAGCCTTTTACGCTTAGGCACAGAAATTGCAAATTTAGAAATATTATTGTAACAAGATAAAGCGGTGCGAGATCCGGATTATGTGCTCAGATTGAGGTATTTGGATAAGACACTCCATTCTTGTCAACACCAAAAGGTATTCCTATATCGATAACTATGCTTATCAATTGGCTTATTGCGCATAATTACAAATTATAAAAATTCAAAGGCTGACTATCCATGCGTCTTCCTACTCTTCTGGAAGCTTCATATCTGCCATCTCTTCCAGCATAGCAACAACAAGAATAAAATTGTTTCAAATAAAAAGTATCTAGTTAAACATTTGACAGGCCGTACGAGTTTTTCTAAGGACTGCATATAAGGTGAATTCTTGCTCCACTGGATCGCTATCGCAATTTTAGTTGAGCACAAAAAAGTGTAGAGAGCTATGGGTCTGCTCAGCAAGATCGCCACAGCGATTTTGTTGAGCATAAATTTTGGTCTTTTTGATAAGTTGTATTCTTTGTATATTAATAATTTCTATTAATGGACAAGAGGTATAATTTTATATAGACTTCTTAAATGCAAAAATAAGCAAGTTTATTTTATTCATGTATCCAATATGCTCTCATTTTTTGTTCAAGAAGATCGCAATGGCGATCTTTTGAAAGCCTTTCATGTATAAAATTTGTAAAATTATTACACTATCTTGTATAAAATTGCCAATCCGGGATAAGAATGGGCTGCCGCAAGCTTTTGTATTGGGTCCCATAGGCCGATTGGTCTCCGTGGACAATAAAAACAATTCTATTCTATTCTATTTTATTCTATTCTTAAAATCTTCATATATTGGTTTCTTATGATAAAGAAGATCGCAATGGCGATTTGTTCAACCTTTTTTGCATGTTTTTTCTTGACCATTGAGGTCCTCATAGACTTCTTTTAGCGATTTATATGGGCAGTGCAACCTATTTCGAGGTCAACGAGAATTCCAAATTTCTCAAAGTAATTAATTCGTGCTTAATCCTGTATCAAAGGTTGAAGTATCCCAACAGATGCTAGGAGATATGCAGCAGCTGGTGGAAGACGTAAGGGGGTACCTTCTAGCAGCAAGAAGAAGAGTGTAGCCGGCAGCACGGGGACCGTAAGGGAGTTCAAGGTAGGCGATAGCGTGTGGTTGAAGATCAAGGTAAAGCAAGCTAAGCTTGGATTGGTAATTGTAAGAAGCTTGCCCCCTAGGTGGGCGGTCCGTTCAAGATCTTGGAGAAGGTGGGCTCTCGAGGCCCTACAAGTTGGATCTCCTGGCACACCTTAGGGTCCACAAAGCCTTCCATGTAAGTTTATTGAAAGGCACAATCCTAACCCTAATGAGGTTTTGGATACTCCAACTTTGTTGGAAATGAGTGAAAGAACAAGTTGAATTGTGCCGAGTTACTCGATAAGTCGTTCAAGAAGACTAGGAGGTCTCAGTTCCTCCGATATTTGGTCAAGTGGAAGCACTTGCCCGTGGAAGACGCGACATGGGTATTGGAAGCGAGGATTTGGAGAAGCAATACCCGAGTTTATGAAGGAGTTTGATGGGCGGAGTCGCTTGGCTTGGTCGAATACGACTTGCCGAGGAGGTTAGCTTAGTAGGTTTCTTAGTTAGCCTCTAGCTCGCGGATGTATTTCTAGCTAGTGGAATACATATGCCGGAAATCTTGAAGATGCATGATGATGAGATAAGCCTTTAAGGCATTCTCTAGGCCAACATGCACCAAAGGTGCGATGACCAATAGGGTCATGCGAGAGAGGAAGTGAAGCATAGTCTTGGCGATGATGGGACATCGGTCGGATGCTCCCTATGCCGATGCGGGGCTCGCACATCTGGCCATATGGGGGTCATGGTGAAGGTCAAAGTGATCATGGCGGCGATGATGGGATCGTGAGACGTTCCCCAGCTTAAAACCCTTGGGGCATGATGCACTAGGGTACGCGACCGGTAACCGGTACAAGGTAGCACTTGATCATGGGCGATGATAGGATCATCTTAAATGCTCCTTAAGCTCAAACCGAAAGGGCCATGATCGAGTGCAAGGTATTAGGTAAGGGGGGTGGTCCCCTAAAACCACAAATTTATTAATTAAACTAACGTGATGTGTTACTCGTGCAGGCAAGTGAGAAGCAAGCATCGGGGAGGGGCGCATCACGAGAAGATGGGGGAACCATGATTTAGATTTAGATTATAGACCCTAGTAACTCTTATAATAATGTTTTGAATTATTATAGGGAGTAACTTTGTTAAGGCTATATAATTTTGTATAAGTACAAATATAGCCTAAATTTTGATAATAAACCATTTAATAAGGAAGTTGATCATTTAAGTTAAATTGAAGTTGTGTACTTATGTTGTTTTGCAGGAATAGTATAGGTTCGTCACCTTAGCACAATGCTGAGGACAGCATTGTCCTAAGGGGGGAAGAATGTGACGTTCCAGGGGAATATACGCCATAAATACGTATATTCTTGGACCCGTCACTATACAAGTCGACCTTTGGTAGCCTTGTATACCTTAGAAAGTGGCAAGGGGCACATATCTAAGTTAATTGTTAACTTAGATAACCTTAGGATAAGGCCCATTTCCACATGGCCTTATCCTATTGGGCAACCCACCCATCCTAGTGGTGCCACGTGTCATCCCATGTGGACCCTCACCTATTGGCTCAAACCCTAACCCTAGACCTCTTTTCCCGACTCTAGCACCCGGAACACTCACCTCACTTTTCGAAACCCCATTTCGAGCATCGCTCATCGTAGCATAGCACAGTGCAAAGACTCCCCCGGGTGTCGCGTATGATCATAGAGGGAGCACGACCTCGACCAATCAAGGAGCAATGGAGACACCAGGGATGGGAGGAAGCGCCTGGAGCAGGTAGGTGGAGTAGAGTCATAGTAGTTATCACGGAAGTTAGCACTCGAGGTGGGTGCGTATGTTGTATCTTGAGTAGAGCCCTCCTAGAACCTTTGTTGAACATCTTGAACCCTAATCAAGGAACCCTAACCGTTAGTTAGATATGTATGATTAGGTTAAGATGTTCTTATTATGATTATCATGATATGATGTTATGAGATGTTGGTTGTTGATCATGTTTGCTCTCTCTTGTATTGGGAAGGGGGTAGAGACCTAGGGCCATATGTCGAGATGCTCATAGTGTAGATCCCTTAGTTCCTATTAGTTGCGGCCTGCATAGGAACCCAGGGCTAAAGAGGCTATATGATGTGACTCAAAGACTACACAACAGGACTAGAGGCTGGCGCAGAGGGAGGATCCCCCGCCAAGTGGGGGCTCACGGGGGATCCTATAATGGGCTAGACTTATGGTGGGTCACTTAGGTGGGGCGAGCATGGGTCCACACCTCTGAGGGCAATGGTGCCGCCTCAGCCTCTCAAGAGTTGCAAGTGTAGCTTGGCTCTTGTTTTGGGGTTCATGGGTAATGTAATCATGTGTCGCCACCGATTCTCTAGCCGAGGAGTCTCTAGGATCCGGGGAGGGGAGATGCAACCCTTTCCCCGCGGACCGACCAGGAGATGCAACCTGGAGTAGTCCCGGATGGGTGATGCCATGGGATTGCGTGATCAGGAAGGCTAGAAGTCATGTGAGGCCCGATGGAGCCCATCACACAAAGTGTGCACTGGGAGGGGCGGATGGAGTGGTCAACCCCTAGCCATTGTCTTATGCCAGCCCGCCATTGTTATGACTCGGTCTGCTCTATCTTGAGGGCTATCTATCCGATCGACTTCCTTATGTGTCCGGAGCAGGGTAGTAGGAGCTCTCATGTTTTTATGGTATATGATTATGTTCTTTGCACCTATGGATATGTGGATGAGCTACCCTTCCGTAGAAGTGTGATGTATTGTTATTGCTAGTTCGGACGATGTTTATGATTCCG
Source organism: Isoetes taiwanensis (assembly GCA_021234155.1). Classification (NCBI taxonomy): domain Eukaryota; kingdom Viridiplantae; phylum Streptophyta; class Lycopodiopsida; order Isoetales; family Isoetaceae; genus Isoetes; species Isoetes taiwanensis. Next base: position 76,931 of record JAJEKV010000789.1, read on the forward strand.
CCGCGGATAGGAGCCCATAGGGGAAGGGCGCGCAAGACACCTTCGGTGTCCCCTTCCTGACTACCGAGATCCCGTGAGTGCGATAGACTGAGGGCCCGCGGCGGCTCCGGGAGGACCTGATGGGGGATTTTCTATTTGAGTGTACGGGCCGGGAGCCAGATATATTTAGTAGGAGCATCCGCCATTGCCTTGTGACCTTCGGATGTGGAGGAAAATATAGGCAAACCCAACCAAAAAGCATCTATAATAAAGCTTGAACGCATTTGCAATCATGCTTAATCGACTCATGTCAATCTCACTAGTGCTAATAAAGGCGGGCCAAATATTTCATCGGCTTTCCTCAAGTCTCGACATATACCATAGTCATGCATATTTTTTCAAATTCTAGTTTTTTACTACAATCACTCTTTTTCTCGACAAAAATTATACTTGTCTCCCCGATTTGATGGTGGGCATTAGCCTCCTTAATGTTGAAAGCCAATTTTATAACTTAGGATGTGTTTTCCAAAAATATGTTCAATAAGGATAACAATGTCAGGAAAATTGATGGCAATGAATGATGCTCTATGGCAGATCACGGCTTGATAACTGAACTCTTTCCCCATCAACCTTTGGAGGCGCGAGTCCTGAAAAATAGTGAACAGTCAAGACATGAGGGCATTACATGAAGGTACATGAAAAATGAAAGATCAACTACCATCATATTTGATATCCGAAAAAGAACACGGCGGATAGCCTCCCAGGAGAAGAGTTGGGAGCCTATGAATGCAACGATAACTTTTCGTTGTAGGCTTTCATCCTAAGATCCGTGCCTCAACATTGTTTGGCCATTGTGTGGCCATCTACCGTGCTAATTGGGTCTTAGATGAGCCGTTGGTGTAAACCTTTGATGTAAGCGTAGCGTGATAGAGTAACCGCAATGAAGTTGACTTCTTGAAGTAAATATTACTTTTAATACTTGTTTTAAAACATATCATCGACTGACAAAGCTAGGATTTGAAGTTACCCTCTTCATCTTCCGTGTTTGTCTCAATTTAAGCCATTTGGAAGAATATCCCTTTATAGTGGAGTTACATCATTCGCCAATGAGAACAACCCTAAACTTAGCATCGCAACATCGTATATATGCCATTTAATGTTTGAGGAGAGCCACCGCATGTGAAGCTTAACACTCAAATGAGAAGTTCGTTCTAAAGATCGACTCAAACCGGAGAAATAAACAAACAACCCATAATGACTTTTCTACAATTAGTCATGGACAATCATTTAAATAAAGCACATAAATTTATAACTCAATGTTAAAGAAAAAGAATATGCCAAATCAAAACCTCAAAAAGCGCGTTCCGATTTAAAGTCCCCGAGAAACCGCGATTGCTAAATTTCAATTGTAAAGGAGTAAAATGACCATTCATGAGATGCTTTAGGTTTAGATCAATTCCAACCTGGGTTCGTTATTGGGATCATGATCCGCTCTACCTCTTCCCGGGGAGATCTCATCATCATTGACCGTCAATGCGTTGAATGAAGCTTGGCGACAAAATTTCTTTTCCCCGGGCCACAGAGGGTAGCAAACTATAGCTAATGGATGATTACGCAAATACCGACCAAGGGCTCTCGCACGCCCTAACAATACCTACAAAAATCACACCGAAACTAAGTTTAGAGCAGAAAATGATTTCGGTGCAAAACCATGATCTTGCCCTAAATCAAAATTTCTCTTTGTTTTGTTTTGGCGGTGTGCATCGGATGCATACATCAAAATCAAACTCACTGAGATCTTTTTCGCCGCCGGACAAAATCGTGATATGGCCCCGCTTCTGCGTTCCGGTCCTTCAAGCTCTACTTGCTCCCAACCGCCTGCAGCGCCAAGGGATCCATAGGCGAGGGATGCAAATTTGCGGGGCGCATGCCGGTTCTCCCAAAATACCGTGGATCTAGATAAAAATTTTACCTGCCAGATTACGGGATTGGAACTCCGAGATCGAGAATGCACTGTAATGCCAATTTCATGTGTGTAGCAATGGGTTTGAAGGGTCACCAAAGATATTTTAGGTATATTCTAGCATATACCTAGGATATGCCATAAACCCACATAAACAAGGGTTTGCCCCCCTAGGGGCAACCTAGCAAAAAAAAAGAAAAAAAAAACTCACTTGAAAAATTGTACTTGAAGTTTGTATATGCGCTCTCAATGTAACGACCTCTCTTGCAAAAATAAAACTCAACTGAACAACGTGGATATCCAATTATCCTTCTTTGCCAAATATAGTCTATTACAAGTATCCGCACAAAGAACAGTGAACCCTTGTTTTTGGTAACCATAGCCAAATTCAGATGTCGAAACAAGTGTTGAAAGACCACTTATCACTTAAACATCATTTTAAATTCTTGCATAGGAACTAAATAAAATACTTAACAAAAATTATGAACTCAATTAATGTGAAGGAATCCCTGCATGTACTTCACCAATTGTATTATGCTAGAACACAATTGTGTCTTGAGAGAAGTCTTGTTTTCAGAGGACAAAACTATTATGAAGTATTTCATTGAAAAAAGTTATTTCAATATTCACATTCAAGTTTTACAATTCTTTTAGGACTCGGTTATGTACAAAGTTAAGAGGAGTGATGAGCGAGGATCAAGTGCATCGTCATAATCGTTTATGTTATTTTCATCACCATCACTTTCCTTCACAACGGCTTAAGGAATTGCTTGAATTATTGTTGTCAATAATAGAGGGTAAATTATTATCACCACTACTCTCTTCATCATTTTCTTCCTTGTAATTTCAGGTCCTCTTAAGCAAGGTTATCATCTTCTGGCATAAATGACTATCAGATTTAAGTTTAAAGTCATAATACGATATACAAACTTCTTGGTTGAGCTTTCCCTACAACCCACTTCCTTTGCTTTCTTTCCCTTTCTCTTCCCCTGAGTTTATATTTCCAATATCATCCCTTGAAGGCGTTCATTGCATGTCTAACAAGCCAGTGAACTTTGATTTTATATGCCCATCCTTCTTCTTTGATTGTATCGGTTACTTTTGCCATCCAAAAAGGTTGACCTTTGTCATCATTCTTAGTCGGGAGAGCAATGAACATTTCTTTTGCCACTATCTGTAACATTACCACAAGAATGATGTTTAGAGAGTCTTGGTCTGAGGCACATAGCACGCTCCTCTTTCTCTTTCTTGTTCACAAAAAAACTTCTCCACCACTGTTGGTCTTCTTTGTGAAGTACTTAAAGCTCAAATAAATTCCTCTCTGGGGTATATAAGGATGCCACTGGGGTATTTTTCTTCTGCTTTGCCTCCAATGGATTTTTTTACTGGTTGCTCTGCATGTTCTACCAACCACATCTCTAGAACATGCTTCAGGAAGCGCAATCCCTCTGGTTAATCTAATTTCTAATTGTGTATTTTTTTTCACTTGCAAGAAATTGTCTCCATTGTGCAAATGAACTTGATGTGGTATTGGAATGTAACATCATTATCATTTAACGCATTGACAACATTATCACATGGGGGGGAGACAAATTCGTTGAAGTCAGCAGTCTTTTTCAGAAGCTCAATACTTGCTATAAGAGTTTCAAAAGTTCGAACTGAAGTTTCCTTCGAGAACACATAGAAAACCTGTTGAACATTTGGTCAATTTGATTATGAGTTGACCTACAAGTAGAAACTCAAACTTCACCTTCTAAAAATCCCAAGGTTTACTAGCATGGCATAATAATGCTCTATTGTTTATTCACCAATAACATAAAAGTTAACCTTGCTCTATATGGTAGACCATGAATCTTTAATGCTATTGTTGAATGAATCCTAATCATTTGCTGTTAGTTATTGATAGTCTAGGTATAACTGCCAGTTTGGCAACACCACACTTTTCAGTATTCGATTGAACATATGGTGCACACGTCACACCAACATTACTTTATTGGGATCTTCCCGCAACCACCTTAATCCCTCACGGAACTTGAGACATGTTTGTTCTAGGGCAAACGCAGTTACCACGCAGACCAAATGCCCATACTGCCTTGAACTCAAGACATAGGACTAGTGTATTACCACTAGACCAAATGCCTAGCTGCAAGAGACGCTGAATAGCTTAAGACAATTGTGGCATGTTACTTAAGGAAGAAAATATTATGATTTATAGCAACATCCCACTAAGGCATTAATCAAATGTCAGATGTGTTGCATTGACTCACTTATTAGATGATTGCGTATTTGACCTAGATGCAAAATACATAACAAAGATGAACGAGTTACAAATAGTAGAGTTACAAAAAGCTCTACTATATCCCTCTGCCCAGCATATGGAGGATCATGCATTTAATACGCGTATGCTCTACTCCTGCCAAGCTAGATATTCCTGTCAAACTCCAGACCTCAGCAAAAACCGTGTGAGCATATCCAAAGATGGGGACGCATAGTAACAATAAAAGAAAACTTTTGATATATGGGCGGCATGAATAATGGGGAGCAGATTCCAGGGGGTCCTGCGATCGGCGGGAGCTGGGAGTGGGCCCTGAAATCAGTGACCCATTTCCAGGCCGTCACAATATGGAAATTAGGGAGAACATGTTGCTTACCTCATGAGCGGAATCGGCGCCTCAGTTTCTATTCCGCAGCCATAAAAGCAATTTAGGTTCCATTCTGCCCTGTCTGCTTATCCATGATTGCCACGTGGCACTCTTTCATTTTCAGACTTGACATTTAGTCCACGATCTGTTTTTGGCTAACATTCCGCTTTTCTATTCTGGTTTTTGTTAACATTCCATTTTCCATTCTTTCTTGGACCACTGCGGCATTATCACCTAAATTGTAGAATAGAACCTAAATTGCTTCCACGTTAAGGGAATGCGTGTTTGCTCTGCATTCCGGCAGTGTCAACCACGGAATGCAGGGTAAACACACGGAATGCAGGGTAAACACGCATTCTCTTATACGTAAACAACAGTTAGGTGTCATCCTTCCCTCTTATTGTTCCTAGTGATGACGCATGTCCCTTTTTACTTGTTTTTCATTTTCAGGCATGTGCATTATGTAGTTAACATTCAATTTTTTACTTGAATTCCAGTTCAGCTACATTTTTTACTTGAATTCTAGTTTACTTGCATTCAAACTTTACTTGCATTCAGTTTTAAGTTGTATCATGCAGAAGTTCCCAAACCATTTTGGGATACCATTACATATTCGGAAAAGACGGCTGGGCCCAATTTAGCCGTTTTGTGCAATGACGCCAAGGACATCGGTCGCACCTTCTTTTCCTCAAAAGCGTGTAATAAATTCCACGCCACGCTCGCTTTTTCGACTTTCTTCTTTTTTTTTCTTGTATTCGCCATGCTTTTACTCCTCTTTCGTTTTTTTTCACCCGGAAGATGACCGTGGCACGGGCCGGATTGGGCCCAAACCGTTTTTTCCGATAGGCAAAAGGCCCCATGGGCAAATTTGGCCGGTCAGGTAGCCTCCTCCGCCGGGTGCCTTTCCCGGCCAGAAATTTATTCACGGGGCCTTTCCCTTATTCAAAAACATATTGGGAACGTGGGTCTAGTAGGTTCCAATCTCTTAGAATATTCTAGAATATTCGCCAGTTTGTAGAGTTATGACACGTCCGTTATGCATTAGGACATAAGCATGCAAACCCGCCCTTTTGTAAGAAGCAGCTATGGAAAAGAGCGTTTTGGCCGCTGCTACCGCAGACGCCGTGGTGAAGCGCCATCCCAGCGTCATCAAAGAAATTTTCTATGACCTCTCTCTTGGTGTCGTAGGTAACTGCCCTTTTTCTTCTAAACCGCAGCTAAATTATTTATCTGTAAGAATCTTTGCTTCTTGCAAGAACCTTTGCTTCCTTGTATCTTTGCTTTCTGTAAAGATCTTCAAATCTACGCCTCTCTGGATGGTTTAGCTGTGGATCTTTTCCCACGATCTTACTTAATCTCTACCCGGAGGAAAAAAATATTTGATTTCTGTCTTGCTTCATTTCTGGATGTTTTAACATCTTCAGCGTTTTAGAATAGCGTTGCCTCATTCTCATGCATTCTAAAGTTTCAATTTTTTGCTGAGCCGTGTTTGAGAGCCAAATATTCTAAGTTGTGCTTCTGATATGGACGGAGTGCAGGGGCTTGCTTTTGGAAGATGTACCAATATGACGAAAGAAGAAAGACGGAGGAGTTCTATCGGCTTTATGACAAGGGGGAAGTGACCACGTTGGTGTACCCAGGGTTCGAAAAGGTGAAAGTTTACCCCAAGAATTTTGCAGAACAAGCCTCTCCCTAGAGGCTCCAATTTTTGGAATTTACTAGTGCATGTGTATATATGATCAGGCGATTAAGCTTGTAAATAGTGCATAACGAATACCCTTATTATGTTGATATCTGGCATGCCAGTCTTGTTTCTTTACGCTCAGTTGTGAGCCATTCAACACCCCAAATTCCAGGCACTTAGATCTTTGGGGCGTTGACCGGCGAGGAACGCCCTCTGCCTTCGCGCGGCTGAGCGGAGCCCGCCTGACCCGCCCTGCGAAGGCAGCCTGGGGTTCCTGCAAAGCGTCTAGGTGGAATTGGCGTAGATTGGCGCTACGTGTCGCACATCCAGCGGCTGTAGTAAAAGAATGTCAAGTGAAATGAGAATGTCGCAGAATCGCGGGCTTAAAATAGAAGGCGACATTCTTGAAAAAGAATTGCTGCCACGCGGGCAAGGCGCGATTGGTTGTTCGGCAGTAACCCACGGCACCCGCTTTACGTAAGTAGAAATCGGTGTTAGAATATAGGTTATATGATCGATGAAGATAGATGACATGGCAAGTGTCATGTATCGGTGATGTGGCGAGTCCCAATCATGTAGAGAGTCATGACTTTAGATGAATAGACGTGTCCCATCCAATATATTTGTATATGCTACGTTGGGGCTATTCCCAATCCAATCCATTCTATTCCAAACATTCTATATTTTTTATAGCACATGGTTATTAATTCGATCCCGGGAATCGAAATGAGAGAGGAAGTTGGAGAGCCTCCTCCGTCAACAAAGAAGAAAAGTTTTATAGGATTCAAGAAGCTTTTGAAGGTATTGAAATCTAAAACTAAAATCGCATGATAATGTAATGTTTTTCTATTTCTTCCTATTGTATTGGCGGAAGAGAGGGGAGGATGTCGAAGACTGGCGTGGAAAGAAGAGGCCCGATGAAAGCCCCATTAGATTCCATTGCAGTGATTGAAGAGAATAATCGAGAACATTTTTTGGAAGTGTCGTTGATGGAATACGTTTTGTTGGCGACCAAGCACAAAGCCAAGAAAGGGAGATATTTCTCGATTCAACAAGCCAAACTTGGCTTTGCTCATGAAGCCCACAAGGAAGGCGACGGCGGACTTCATCGCATCAATTGTAGCCGCACAAGTATGGGTCCGTTCGCACCTTGTATCTAATGGCTTTCGTTATCTAATGTGCCTATACGCACAAGGAAGAGTGGGAGGCAAAGAAAAGCAATTGACCCAATCGAGGCCCGATCTCGAGTAAAACGGCGTGCGTATGGAGACCACTGCGGGGTGATGCCTTGAATGATGCCGCTAAAGCAAAGGATATTGCATTGGATTACGCTACTAAGGCAAAGGTTTTACGCTACCGATGTTTCTGTGACGCGCAGCATCGGCATGGAGGATGAAGCTTATATTGTGGACTTGGAACCAGGAAAGAGCAAAGGAATCTGCACAAAGAAGTGCCAACCGTATTGAGTTCCCCGAGGGCTAAGGACTTGGAGTTAAGACATGTTCCCGATAACGAGCGAAGGCATCTGAACCTATTAACAAAACCCTCGCATGTTTGCTAAAGGGCCTTCCTTCAAATAGGTCGAGTAATGAGAGCATAAATTCCAGCGTAGATGGCGTAACGTTTGGCCATCGAAAGTGGATGATCCAAGCACTAAGCATCATGAACCGGAAAGAGCAGAATGAACATGATTCGTGCAACATGCGGAAAATATAAATGAAAGAGCTAAGGGAATTCTGTGAGGATCTTTGCTCGGTAGCTAGGAAACCGAGAAGATGCCCAAATCGAAATTTTTATTCGAAAAGAAGCACAATCAAGCAAGAAATTGGTGTGGCTCGGGCGGTCTTGTAAGCCTTGACAGAAACCCAAATGCCCCATGCATGCCATTGCGCAACAACACGGAGATAGATAAAAATCGAGATTGAAGCCGCCTATCCCGTAAACCATGCAATAGATGAGAAGGCGTTTCGGATTTGTGCGAAACCCGTGGAAGCCCGTAAACAAAGAACCGATGACAAAACGGGATGCAAAGCATATGGAACTAAGCCCAAAGCAACAAAGGCAAAAGCGGATATTGGAGATGTAATCGGATCTATTTGGAGATGATCCCCAGATAATGCATGCTTTAATTGAAGATAACGGTCCAGTGAGGTGATTAGATGAGATTTTCTTTAAAGCTAATCCATCCGATGGAAATCGAGATGGGGAGCTACGAAGCCAACCGCCAATGCCTGCATAGACCCCCGTGCTTACGCGATAATCCACCGAATCAAAGGCCCCTTTGTCGGGCGAAATCACTAATGGCAGCCAAAGTCCGCCAATTGAAAATCCCTCGCGGGCCAACCGACGGATCCTCAGACAAATTTGTATTATTGGGATGACCCATTTGCTTTGAAAAAAATATTGCACAAGAGAGGCGGTATGAGATAAAGAGAAAAATCAAGAATATTTTCAGATTTACATCCAATCGAGAACCATTCTACCAATGCATTCTGGGAGGAACAAAGAAGTTGTGATAGGATGAAGGTTTCTGTGATAAGATCCCAACCAAAGAGAAGCACATGGAAATTTGGCCCGGATATTATTAACAATTTTAAAAAAGCACAAACCCAAATAGGGTCGATGCCAAAGAGAGAAATTTATGCCTTTTCTGCGGTTGTTATTAATAGAAAAGACGGAGAAAAAGCCGTTCTTGGGCTGTTGCAAAACCCTACTTGCAAAGCAGATGCGGAAGGCCAATATTACAAGCTTCGCCTAATAAAAAGGACGTGAAGATTTCTAAGAGAGAAAATATTCTAGTGAGAGTCACCGATCCAAAAAGCAGTTGGAGAAGAAAAGCAACCCGCATATATGCTAAAAAAGGTTTGTAGTAGCAATAAAAATAACACAAGGGATAATCAAACATATAAATTTCCACTCGAATACTATGAGGAGAAAATTTTAGAGTTACCCTTAGGAAATTCTATTCATGACGAAGGCCCATGTTTGTTGGGAAAAATACTCTAAACAAAATATGTGAAGTATTCTGAGTCATTTTAGGCGTCCTATAATTGAGGTCCCGTGTAATGGTTAAGCATAATGGATGCTTGATCAAGGGGGGAGAAATATGCCTAATATATGTGATCAAGGCATCCTCATAATAGTATAGTCACAGAGGAAAAATTTTTCGAGTTCTTTTTATTAAGGGGAGAGAGTTCATAAACTAGAAGTTCTAATCATTCTTGATCTATTGATCAAGGGGAGTGTTAGAATATAGGTTATATGATCATATAGATCAAGATAGATGATGACATGGCAAGTGCCATGTGTAATGAATCTGGCGGGCAGTCCAAAGTCATGTAGAGAGTCATGACTTTAGATGAATAGACGTGACCCATCCCAATATATTTGTATATGCTACGTTGGGGCTATTCCCAATCCAATCCATTCTATTCCAGCATTCTATATTTTATCAATCGGCAAATTGATATGGCAAATTGGGTGTGGCAATTCGAGAATTGTTTGCAGTGGCACGCCCTTTTGGACGCAATTAAAGAATCGAGCAATGTAGATAGATACAATCTATTGGATGATTCTCTACGGATTTTTCTGAGCATAAATAAAGATAGATTGGCCATATTCATTAAGTCTCAATTTAAGACTCTGAGCAGTGTCATATGATTTTAGATTAAAGAAGGAATTATTGTTGGAAGAAAGATGTCGGGATCTAGCAAACACGGCTTTCGACAGAATCGAGCCCCATCGTGTTGGGTCATTCACAATTTAAAACTATAATTGGGCAGATTTGTGAGATCATCCTCTCTCTTTTAACATATATATATTTTTAACTCAATCTCGGATTATAAAAGCCCCGAGCGAGGGCAGATATTGATCTAGAAAGGAAATCCGATTTTTGAATCTGTCATGCAGAGAACATTAAGCATACTTGGGATAGAATTTTATGAACGGTGGCCTCGAAAGAACGGGTATGGCCAAGTATGGAACAACGGTCTTTTTTGAAAAACCACTTAAAATTATCGAAAAGATCATAATCCATCGTAATATAGCGTCTAAATATGATAATTCATATGAATAAAGCTTTAAAACCGGAGAAATCTTTAAGAATTAACATAATATGCAATAATGAATGTTTGTACTAGGTAATTTCCATCAAAGAGGGCCATTCGCCCGTAAAGGCTGGTAGTTCCAAACGCTTGCAAAAAGTAGAAAGCGGGCATGAGCGAAAGTGCGCCGGGGCAGGGCGCCGAAGTTTTACAATTGTAATGCCCGATTGGTGGAAATTATTGGACGTAATAATTGTTTGGCGAAATTACGTACATTAAAAATCTGACATTTGGGTTCTAAAAAATCTCTCGAAAGGATCCGAATGGCTATGGAATTCCGGAAGGAACATGGCGATATTAGAGATGGCCTCATGTGGGATAGTAAACCGAGGCACAATAGCAAACTAGGATCAAAGACAATAGCAGAGGATTTGCCCGCTGTGTACTAAGAGGCCGGAGAGGAAGATGCGTCTTTCGGTTCTCTTAATCGATGACCTCTAATCGGGGAGATTTGATTCATAGGTATACGGGTTATTTTCGGAAGAGATCCGCTTTGAGTTTTGCAAATGGATTGAGCTGCTGGATTAGATAGATCGATCGTGATCATTGGCGATGTGCAAAGGGTTTGTTTGCTAGGGTTGATGCTAAATCCAAAGATCATGCTCCACCCGGCCGATAGAGGCACAAAATAGAGAAGATAGTCTAAAATACAAAAATATCTCATAGTGGGTCACAAGCAAAAACCAAGAGAAATCGAGAGATAAAATGGTAAACAAAAGATCTGCGGTGATTCAAAACGTAAATGAAATAAAAAAAAAAAAAAATCATTTCGGTGGATCCTCGCCCGCCATATTTGAGCAAAAAGCTACGGGGATGTCTTCTTGCATCTAATATTTGCAAAAGCGGCAAAAGAAAACCGAAAAGAAATTGTCCACATTTTGGTCGCGGTGAAGATCATAGACAATTTCTTTTGCCATTTGAATCCCCGCTCCTCTTTTATCCGATTTAAATCGTTATGCATTGAATCGCCATTCATATGTCCAAACCGGATCAATCAAAGTGAATCTGCCATTCATGTATGTCCGAAACCGATCAATCAAAATAATATAAAGGGCGCCAACCGATTAATAAACGGCGCCCAACCGGACTCAAGTCCAGATGTCTCGCCCCTAACCGGGATCAATCAAAACAGGTGTTCGCCCCTCCCCGCAGGTATAACTCCCCCCGTATAAAGGAGCCGCCGCTCCCTCAATGGCGTAGAAGCCCTATAATAATGGCGAATAACAAAGAATTTCGCCCAAAACGTTATTACGTAGAAGTGATTTAAGCAACAATTCATAAACTAACATAATTAGAGTTTCGGCTTAAGAAATACAAACTATTTCATGTTCATACTAGCACTTGTGATCTCAAATTACTTTTGAAGCATCCAATGGATAAACGCACCACCAAGAACCTGAAGGCATATTAAATAGATTCAAAGCAAATTAATCTTCCATAAACAAATAATGAAAAACAAGATACTTACTCAATACATAGAAGCCACGCTACGTGTTCGTGATCGTATCCTACGAATAACTTCAAGTTCTTCATCTTCTGCTTCTTCGATATCATTGTCAATTTCGTTCTCCGCATGATTATCCTCCTCTTCATTACTATTGTTTGCTTCATTGTTCTTGTTAGCATTCTCAAAACCTAAATCTATAACAATTTGATAATCATGGTTAGATTCTTCTCCATCTGAAAGTTCTTGGAAATCTTCTTCTTGAGCACTTGGAAGATCATCTTCGTCCTCCTCATCATTTTCTTCATCGTCCATCCACTCAAAAATACCGGATACTTTTTTGAAACTGGATTCATTGTCTTTGTCATCAACCAAATTAGAACTCACAAACACAAGATCATTCAATCTTTGGACTCCCAAGCCGCCATGCTTTTTGTTATGTGAATATGACCAAATCTACTAAAAGATTTGTTCTACTCGAGAAGAAGCTGCATTTTGGCTCAATATCCGAAGTTGTTAATGTCCGTAATAGTGGAGAGAAGACCCATAGTTTTCCCACCACTATGCTTCATGTCATCCATAGCACATTACAGCCAGTAAAGGAACCTTCTAGATTCCTCGTATTACGCGCCTTATTTTTCAGCCCTCCCTATCAGAACTAGCCTCATTAATGTATTAGACCAACCTTGAGAAACCCCATTGTCCTTCTCTGGTTTTGAATCATGAAACTTCTGATCAAGGACAAATGCGCACAATGCATATCAGAATGATAGGGTCATTCCACCGCTAGTGCATATCTCTTCCAAATCACCAACTTGTAATTATCCTTCTATTCTTCCGCATGTGTGCACTCATATGATCCAACCCCTTCATATACTTTACCAATGCAAGGTTCCAATCCATCAACAAGACGAAGTAATTTAGTCATTCTAGCACCAATGCATCCAAGATGTTTTGTACTTTGCTCCATGAAAAAGATTCATCAAAAGTGATGGAAATTGCTTCTCAAAACTCAGGGTATGTCAAGCGTACCGCAAACAAAGAAATGAGGGATCTCAGAAATAAGTGGCAAATGAAATTTTTACACTCAGGAGGCGCCTCCAACATTAGAAAATTATAGCCAAAGCTTAGTGTCACTGCACTTCACCAAAATCTTTTTTTCTACATAATCCGCTAAACATAGCTAAAGTCTTAGTATGTGAGCTCACAAGAACATCTATTTTTTCTTCCTTTTCTTGATAATTGAACACACTAATCAAGATTACCAATATCCTTCATCATATTAGTTTATAATGAGCAATGCAAGGATGGTGCTATAAGGGAGATATTGATCCTGTAGAACATCCTTCCAAACAAGATCCTCAACAAGTAGTGTTCTCACCCATCGCCCACAAATTGTATGACATTCCTGTGGCCTACAACTAACGCTTTATATAGTAACAAGATCCTCATCTTCTTTCCCAAACCTTACATCATATGATTTCGCTAGTAAAACTCAAGCAGCGTAATAACAACAATACCTTGCACACATAAGAGGAGGCGACCATCGTCATCCTCTCAATAGGCTCCACTCTTCAAATTTCCCGTGCATTTAAAAGCTCTTCACCAAGCCTTCTTCTCGAGGAATGGTGACCTCGCAACCCTGCTACGATTGAAAGAAGCGCAAGTCCATGGCGTGCACAGTTTTACCAAGGCTCTTGAAAATATGGACATTCATTGATGGAATGGAATATGGCTAGTATAGAAAGCCCTCACAAAAAGCAAAGATCTACATCTTCTTCTTTGATTTATCAAGACAGCCACCATATCTGTTGCTTAAATTTCTTTTAGAAATATGAGAAGTAGAAAATTGTAAGAGAACAACT
>JAJEKV010000790.1:0-90499 GCA_021234155.1 Isoetes taiwanensis
GCAATACATCGCATAACTGGAAGGATTCCCACCAAATATTCTTTTTGAATATATAAGCATCTAATACAATGTAGCCTAATCATCTTGTCCAAATGTTCTTTAGTAAAATCTTTCACATATAGCATACATATGCTTCATTAACCATGATAAATTTAAGAGATAGTCCTCACACCGCACCCAAAACCAAGACCAACATTAGCATCAAAATGGTAACGAGGGAGGGGTGATGTAAGCAAGAGAACTACATGGCTCATCGCCCTTCACTTCTAGTTTATCAAGTTTAGAAAATGAAGTTAATAAATCTAGAGATAAATCCAATGCTACCTTAATGCTAAAACCATTAATCTGTCCATTAGCAGCTTCAATACAACCGTTAATTACACCGTTTTTAACCCAAAACCATCATGCCTTTACCCTTACCATTAACGAACTCCTTCATCATCCGCCAAGTCTTAAGCATTTTTAAGAGCATTAGTATAAAGACAACAACAATTAAACAATAAAACATTAACACAATTAGACAATAAACCCAAGCAAACTGCCACTAACTCCAAATCCAACCATTTTAAGAACACATATCATAACATAATATCCTTATCCGTGAACATAGTAATCTGCAAATAAATGCTTCTGACCTGATTTTTATCGCCTCCATTGGCCTCTTGTCGTGGCCCTTTTTGCAACGTAGCTTGCTTTGTCCCATAGCCAACCTTTCCATACTTCTTTGGCGGTAGATTGTCTAGGCTATTTTTTTGCTTGTCTTGTTCCCAGTTTCCTTTTTCATTTACCCTTTGGCATTTTGTCCCTCCGTAGCAATGAGCACTGAGCACCTATTTTCAAACCACAGTATTTCCATCCAATCTCTTCACGCCTTAAATAGATGCTCCACCGACTGGGTGTGAGCCCTCTGCTAGCCAATTCAAGAAACCCCTATCGGCATGCTATCCCTCCTTAGATCCTTCCGTCGGTTATGGACACGGCAAAGGAATTTTCCCGGAACCCTAAACCTTTTGCAATATTTTTACTTAAAATGTACCTATATGACCTTCGACACTCCTACCTTATTTCTACTTTGTTAATTTCCATGCTTAATACATACCCCAAACAAAATACCAAGCTTCCCATGTTCACGCAACCCCATAATTCCTATTGGATATAAAGCGCACAATATTTACCATGAAGTATTATCACTTTTAATATTACAACCCTCCAAAACCGTTAAACAAAATAACCATTACAATACCCCTATATCCCTCTTGTATAATACATCATGTTAACAACAAACGACAATCCGGAACCCATTTCTACTGCAATAGAGCATGAAGAATTAGACAACACCCCTTTGACCCATAAGGTCCAAATGTAGCTAAATATTTTATTAGCCTTTTAAAATGCCATCCCCCAACAAACGTTCCATGCAGTTATACATGACCAACTTCTCATAACAAAGAGAGTACCATACTTCTTCAGGACCCATATTATTATATCTTCTTCTTCTTCTTCTTCTTCTTCTTCTTCTTCTTCTTCGCCCACACCCCTCCCTCAGGATGCAGGCCCCTTCAATCCATAGGAAGTAGGACCCCCCTATGAATAGAAGGGGTCCTACTTCCTTACATCCAAGCAAAAATCCGAACTCACTTCTCCACCAAGCTGATAAGATCATTAATGTTATACCTAAGCCCAGGAAAGTTATATCCGTTTAGATGCCTGTGTACATTCTCAATAAGATCTTTTCTATCAAAACCATTATTCATGAATTCTTGAATGAGCCCATTAATGTCTTGGGCAGCTGTCACATGATCCGTATGCACATATAAATAAGGCATAAGTTGTGAGATAATAACTCTACTAGCATTAAGATACGGTCTACACCCTGATGCATGTATAAACTTCATTACTTTGAACTGCAACTTATTCCTCTTATCATACCTTCTAGTACAAAAACTACCATCATCTGTATTTGTAACCTCAAACGTAACGTTTAGGAAATTACCTTTATATCCCACTTTTTCCAGCCCTCCCCATGTCTTATATTCCGTTTCATCTTTGATCTGCAGAATCTTCAAGTTATATATATTAAAGCATTCCTTTGCATCCTTATCCTGTTGGAAAAACTCTTCCAAATTCCCTCCATTAGGTATAAAAATATCATCCATGTACCTTCTAGCAAATCTGAATCTAAGAATAGCCTCAAACCTTCCACTCTGAGCTAATTTCTCAATGAATCTCATCTCAAAATAAGACAAAAATAAGTTACACCACTCTGGAGAACAAGAGAACCCCATCGGTATACCACAGGCCTGCCGCCAAACATTTAATCCTTGTGTCCCAAAGCAGTTATTTAGAAGCCAAACATTAAGACCATAAAACATATCTTTATCCATACATGACCATGTTTTACCTTCCTGTTTTTTTCTATCCCAAACAGAGATGACATCATCATTAATTATTCTGTACCAAAGCTTTACCTCTTCGCCATTACCTGTCATATACTCCACTGCAATATTTATTATTTCCCCAATCACATAACTGATACCATCTTTACCATCCAGCGGAATATTCTCATAGCATTTCGAAATATCAGCTGTAAATACATCAAACATTTTCTCTGGCAGATTAAGCATGACCTCGTAGACAGAATCAACTATCCAGAATGGATTAACTTTACCTGGTAGCATCACATTAATCCTGCTCAAATATCAAGATAACATAATCATCTTTATAGCTTAATTCCATGTTCGTCTTATAGCATGACTATATTTGCAATCTAGAATTAGAATCATAAACAAATATCATAGAAGCCTTCTTCTATTAAAAATTAACTCAGATATGCCTTTGTACTTCACCAATTTGATCTCCAAAGAATAAGAAGACAACTTAGCATTCCAAATTGCTTAGCATGTTTTAATTATATAACCCTTCATATTTAGGATACTTTATTTGTCCACCAGCGAGATATAAGGACGATTTTCAGATTTTACAGCACCATGATAAACCCAAATGGGTACCAAGCATGTAAGTACTACCATTATTTGAACATATTTTTTTCAAAGTGAGATAATAGAACCAGCATATAGAATCGTCTCAGATATATGCTTGCTATCTAGTATTCTATAGAATCATAAGCAATTTGCTTTTGGTAATATGTAACGGACATGTAGCTCATAAGTTTCAGCATATTTCCTTTTAACTTAAATCTTGTAAGCATATCTGTGCATTCTTATAGCATGCAATAAATCTATTCAAGAATAAACTGGAATGTATACAAGAACCTGAATGGAGTCGTCTTTGTCATTCATAGTTTATTATATCGAAATCATGTAGCAAATCCAGTACCAAGCTGCTTCTATCTGATCTGTTATGTTAGGCATCCACCTATTTTCGACATCAGTTTGTGTTTGTCTATCAGACAATAGTGGATGCATTTCAAGCATAAACCTGCTAGCATAAAAAATATGGTAAATCTTGATCGAATATAAAGAAGATAAGCCAATCACTAGTTATGGCATAGAACAATGAACCTGGAATCATTCTCATTTCTTGGGCCTTCATGCCATACAAGCATTAATCTACTATTGAATATCAGAAGCTAACCTGTTTTAACAGCATTTTTTGCCTCTGAATATATTGGATTCGAGTTTCAATGGCTTGATATGGCCATAGATAAACTGGTACAAGCAGCCTCCAAATATGCTGGATCTGTTTCAGGAATCCGTTATCCAGAAAAGGACCTTGCATAGATAGCCCTAATGATGGCAGAACGAAATATGGCAGTGCCATATTTTGCAGGAGGTGACTCCATGCAACATTATGACATTGCTAGATCATTCGACAGCAAATCCGACAGCCTATTTTCCAGCTGCACCATTTAAATCTATGATATGACAGTGATGGACTCGCCAGTATTGCAGATGAAGACATAATATAAAGCCCTCTTTTGTCTGCACATGAGGATCTTCTTTCAAATTCGTTTCTGCTGGAGCAAATTCGTTTTTGCTCACATAAAGCATATGATAGACAGTCTTCTGATACTTTCTTTGTGCAAGAAGAAACTGCAGTAGAACATCTAGCCGGCTCTGCCATACTTGTGTAAAAGCGGGAAAAAGGAAGGGCGCCTTCATAGCAGTAGCAGTCAGAATTTCTAGTCCACAAAATGTGGCCACGATTTCCAATTCACAAAATACTTAAAAATACTTAAAGAGAAAATTCCTTAAGGAAATTAATAAATGGAAAATTGGCCATGCATGTAGCTTACGGGACCAACATATAGCTTTGAGCAAAGCCCCAAGTGAAATTAAATATTAAACATGCATTCTTCTTGTCCAACCATTATGTCAAATAGCTCCAAAAAGCAAACGGGTTATTTAGAACCTATCCTTTTCAATTGAAATGCTATTTATAACATATTCTTTCAATTTGAATGCCAACGTACAAGGCTCGGTAATTAATGACCCAAAAAAATGCCATGCATTTAGCATTTGGGGCCAATATATTGTGGAGCAAAGCACCAAATGAATAAAAGTACCAAACATAAAACATATGTACTTCTAGTCCAACCTTTTCGTCAAAAAGCTCCAATAAGCAAACATGCCATTTAGAACTTATCCTTTCAATTTAGATGCCAACATACAAGGCTTGGTATTTTATGTACTTTGAAAGACCATATGTTGTCTCAACCATAGGCAAGAAAAAACATACCTTATAGTGGAGGCCCAAGTTCCATGAGTCCTTTTTGAATTAATCATATGTTACAAAGAAGTTAACATGCTACTTACATTTGCATGTAAGTATCCACTTGTCCATCATGCAAATAAGGAAAATGCATGCAAGAGTTTTAAAATACGTAAATCCTACTTTTTGTCATAAAAAATCTTTATAACCACTTGATAATCCCGTGCGCTATATAAACAACCTTTGGATATACAACCCTTGTATTTTCTACAATGGTTTAACTATTGGAACTTTATGTTCATTGGTATTTTTCCATCATATATCATATATGCATGTTTAAGCCATTCTACACAACAATATATTGTAGGAGGCCATTTGTCTTGCATTTCAAGACTATATTTGTTTTGCATTCTCTCGTCTCAAAGAAGAGAAGACCCCAAGAGAATATTCCCTTCTTCTTCTTCTTCTTCTTCTTCTTCTTCTTCTTCCAAGAGAATATTCCCTTCTTTAACTTTCTTCTTCTTCTTCTTCTTCTTCTTCTTCTTCTTCTTCTTCTTCTTCTTCTTTTTCATCTTCTTCTTCTTCTTCTTGAAAGACGAGGCCTTCCTCTTCTTCCTCTATTTTTTATCCAAGAAGGGACGTCGTTGAAAGACGCAGGCCCCTTCTATTTTTTTTATGTTCTTCTTTTTTTTTTTTTTTTTTTTTTTTTTACATGTCAATATATAGTTCTTTTAATTAACAATGTAAATAGTTTTAAGTCAATGATCTTTTCAATGTGAATGGTCTTTTGTTTTTTTTTTTTTATTTATTTTTTTTTATTTATGTAAGTTTTTCTAATTATTGAATGCCTTTATTTTTTTTGCATGTACACTAATAACAAAATCGTCGCTCTTGGAAATCGATTTTCCAGCAACTAAGACATTCTAGGTAAGAATTTGAGTTTGAGTAGGAGAATAAAATTTTAATGTTTTATTTAGGTTAAAAAAAAAAAAAACTTGGGAGACTTGGACAAGGGCATGGTCTCAGCCTTGAGTGGAGAGAAGACTAGGTGTTCTGGGTCCAAGCTCACCGGATTACTCTTTGTAATTTATTATTGATTAATGTATTTAGTTTAGAAAAAATTGGGGAGACTTGGACAAGGGCATGGTCGGCTCCGCTTTGAGTGGAGAAGACTAGGTGTTCGGGTCCAAGCTCACCGCTTTACTCTTGAAATTTTTATTGATTAATGTATTTAGTTTAGAAAATTTGGGGAGACTTGGACAGGGCATGGTCGGTCCGCCTTTGAGTGGAGAAGACTAGGTGTTCCGGGTCCAAGCTCACCTACTCTTGTTTTTTTTTATTAATATATCAATAAATAGAAATCTTTACTGGATTGGACAAGGCATGGGTTTTGAAAAAAATTGCATTATTGATTTTGGGTTTCTAGTTAAGAATGTTGTTTTTAAAGATGTTAGGGATGTCAAAGAAACACCGATGTGGAGTGGTTAAGAGCAAGAAAAAAATTTAAATAGTTGGTTTTAAAAAAAAAATTAAAAGGGAAACTAACTCTTAAGAAAGTAGGTAAAGATTCATAATGAAGGTTTGAAAAAAGTCACAAAGCAAGATTAATGAATCTAAATTGGTTTGTAGGTATGGCCCGATTTGGGAAGACACTAATGATTAGTGAGATTAGACGATGGTCATAAATGAGATATGTGCTAACGAAAAGTCCCGACGGGAGATGCAACCCGGTCAACGGTCGCACCATTTTGTCGCATTATGTGAAAAGGAAGTGCCAATTTGAGTTAGCACAAAAATGGCCAGTCAAGAAGAAATGTTGACTTCTCTCCTTGACACACATGTAAAGCCAATGATTGGAAACCCCATGGATGAACCGAAGACATGTTTGAAGCATTCAAGGCAGCCTTAAAAGTCCAAATGCCGAGGCTGGTCGTGTCAAGGAATGGGTAGCTTCATGGAATTCCTCAAAGAAGCGGCGTTTGATCACAAGAACATCATTTGCGGATCTCAATGCACGCCGGGTTTGAGGTAATTAAAAATGCTTTGCATCAGGGGGAAGCTCTAGTGGAGCAGGGCCTAGCAAGGCCCACTTTTCTTTGGAGAATCACATGAACACATCAATCTTTGTTGATCCCATTAGAGGCCGTGGATGTGATACACCTTATTGAGGAGAAACCAACACATCGCATCGTATCAAATCAAAATCAACGGAACACAACACTTCCAAGATGATGAGCTATGGATGGATGGGTTTTCAAGGGCAAAGATAGGGCGTAGACGATGAGATGGCTCAAAGATACATATCGCTTCAAGAGCCCGAGATCCCTGCTTTGGCTACATCCATTGGACTTGCATATGAAGTTGCTAGCTCTAGTGGGGATACCATAGGGCCAATGGTGATTCTACCTTTCATGAATGGAGAGACACTTGCACAATTTGTTTGACTATTTACCTAATAACTTGTCACGCGTTTTAGAAGATGGTCAAATGCAATTGCTAGAGCCAAGAAGAACCGACAAACACATAGGCTACCGAACTTAGGAGCAAAATGCGAAGTTGTATATCGATATGTTCCGTGAGATAGCTCTTGCCCCAGCGAAGGTGTCGTTGAGATCCACAAAGGCCACTTCACTCACACAAAGCTTAATTGCAAGAGAGTCAAATTACATTTTGATGATGAGTACCCAAAATGTGGGTGGCCATTGGTGATTGGGACAATGCAATTCATTTTACGCCAAAGAGCCGTCGTCCCTTGTTGAAGTGTCGGTGACTTACTTTTCGGATGGACAAGCAAAATATCCATGGTTAGAGGAACCGTGTTTGAGAAATCAAAGGATGATGATCGTATGGGGACACGAAATTCATGATGTCTATGCATTGGGATATATTTATGAGATGCTTTCCGATTTCGCGGCAAGCTATGCGAATCTAATGGAGTGGTTTAATAATAACAACAATGCCCAATGGATTAATCCAACCCATATGTACAAAACGACGCCTTGACAAGTTGGAGGAGCAAAAACAAGAATGATGTGCCTACGTGAAGACGATTCTCATCCCGACCCAAAGCTCAAGTTGTTGAAGCCTTACAAAGTGTTGGAATATCTTCTACCATGGTTGTGAGACAAAGACGACACATGAAGTGCATGGATGCCTTGGAGATGTCAAAATTGTTGTTGTCACAACTCAAATAATGAATACAATATTGTATATCTTGCCATGTTTAAGAGTATTAAATTTTTTTAATTGTCTAATAACCAAATATATAAAGACACTTTTAATTATTCAAATCCCAATGTTTTGTAATGAACTTCCCATGTTGCTAACATTTGTTGCTTTCCTACTATGTTATTCATCGCACTCCATATAAATAACTTGCAAGTTTTGCACATGTCCAAAGAACCATGGGATGCTGCACGATGGCATATCTATTGTTCACAACTTTACTTCTCGCGCGGGTTTGGTAGCCTTATTGAAACCCTAAACCTGCAAAAAGGCCTTTAAGAGGCTTAAGTTGGTCGCTCGGGTTTAGCTCGCCACCACCGCCACCTCCACCATTGTGTGGATTTGGTATGGATTTTTTCTAGGATAAAATGTAAGTTAACCATTTATTTTAACGCTCTAATGTTTTTAAATGTAGCGTGTAAATGCGGTTAAGCGCCCTTCTTTTCCTATGCATAATGTTCGTCGTCGTGGTTATGGGCGGATCTTCTTCTCACCACCAAGAGAAGAGACTTTAAAAGGACCTCAGATCCGGCCCAGGAAGACGGCTAAGAGGGAACTCGAGATATCAACGTATTTATAACCCCCAAGATAGGTGGAATGCCTTGCAATTAGGGATGTCGCCCGCAGAAATGGAGATTGCAGCCACAGGCTGTTGAACAAAGTAGGCGGAGGTCTGGCCCCATGACCCTCCACGCCATAGCTCATACACTCCTTCAGAATTCAATCTTGGGCCCGTTCAGCACGGCGAGGAGAATGAACCCCCATGAAGGCGCGCCGACCGCCGCTTACGCCGAGTGGGACGCAATTCCTCTTCAAGCTCTTGTTAAAGATCGCACCACCGCACCACCTCCACGGAAGGCATCTCTTTCAATATGAGTGAGTTCATCTTGAATTATGCCCTTTTTGTTCACTCAACACATATTCATATGTTAGTCGTATGTTGAGTGTAGTAGCAAGAAGTTGCCGCCACTAAAGACCGCAGATGGCGACAATTTTGGGAAGATGGCTAATAATGTCACAAATAGCGTTTGCCATAACGCCCACAAGGGTGAATGGAACTTCGGGAGCCTATGATGAGGAAAAGAGAGGATCAAGGAGATTTTAGAAGAGAATATCCCGAGCTCAAGTCGGGAGAGATCTCATGGAGGGAGCTTTGTTCAAAGGGGTAAACATGTTAAATCCACTGTGTATTAGGCTCTTTAAGTTCTTCATTATAACCTCATTGTACTCATATTTTATTTATATTTTGGCAGAGGTAATCGAAGAAGCAAACTGAAAGCTCTTGCCAAAGCTTCAGGAGTCCAGATAGAGGAAGTGGCGCCCTATCACAGTTGACTAATGAGGGCATTTCAAGTACATCATCTCTCCCATGAGTCGTATAATTAGATGATGCCATGTGGACTAAGTCCTTGTATTGCATTGTAGTGTTTGAAGGCCAACATATTATCAAAGAAAGGGAAGCTAGAACAAAGGCATACCGGACGGCCAGGTAATGACGGAAGCAAGTGGCGACCATAGTGCCAATAAGACCGGTCCGTGGCGGTTATGGCTTTCCGGATAAGCTATTTGTAAGGCATAAATTTGGTTTATAATGTAGGTTCTCGAGTTGAACACTAACATTAGTTTTGGTGCTCATTCTCACTAGGCGCTCATTTCTTCGGTCGCCCGGCCGCTAAAGATGAACGCCGAAAGGGCCTTCAAACAAGGCGGGTCATGCGGCCATCGCCAGCACGCCATCGCCGCGTGAAAGGGGATGAAGTGTGTATCATTCATTAGATAATTATTTGTGACTACAATGAACTAATTGTTGCGTATACAATATAATGCGTGTAAATGAAGACGAAGCCAATGAAGAAGAAGAAGAAGAGAGCAACAACTAAAGACTTAATATATTTTGTAATGTGCAAATTACATTGTGAAATATATTAATTGAATTCAATTTAAATTTTTATGCTTTGTTCTTATTATTTGTGATTTTTTTTGTTATGTTAATTTTATGCTTTCGATTCTATTTTTATTCTTAGATTTATTAAACATTTAATTACATATTAAACAATAATGCTTATCTACCATTAATATAATTTAATCAATATTTGTTTTATTTTTCGAATTTTAAATTTTAAATATTTATTCTCGATTTATTTTGTTCATATTTAATATTTATTAATACTATTAATATTATTGATAATATTAATATTAATAAATATTACTAAATATTTATTTATATTAAATATTTGTTAATTTGCATATAATATTAAGGAATTAAATCATATTGAATAATATTAAATAAATATTTTTTATCAAAAATTCTTTAATCGTCGTTGAGCGGCGTTGTGCGTGGGGCCGCGTCGGCGATCGTCGTTGAGCGACGCCGCTCGCGGCGGCGCCAGCCGCCAAAAGTCGACAAATGACAGCATGTGTCACGACGCCAAAGAACGCTGCTTGAACGACGCTAATAATAACGCTGTAATTTAATGCCACGCTGTTGCCGCAACGCTTACTGGATCTGGACATGATGACGTACTTTGGTTGCGAACGACAAATGCTAAGCGTTTATTCACACGCGGCAATGGCTGGCTGGCGCGCGCTTTCACTGGCATAGTTGTGGTCGGCACCACGGTACGCGAATCTGTGCTGAACGACGTCATGCGCCGCCTTAAAGACGCCAGCAGCTACACGCCGCATACGCACGCATGTCGACATCCGGACGCCGTAAATGACGCCGCTTATCCACGTTGATTGCCGGGATTATCGACGTAACGACCGCCTGACGTCGGTTAGACGCTGTGAATAGGCTTTGGTTTTGTAGTGGATTTTGCTATTATGTGTATCTCAAGTTTACTCCATACCGTGGCATGTAGATGTTCATCGGCATTAAGCTTCTAATATTGGTTTCCATCGACCAACAAGAATTGAGATATGTCTATTGTTCTCTCCAAACGTGAGGCAATTTCAATGTTTGACTTTCATTTTTCCTTTGTTGCAAGTGTATCGAAAAGCTATTTGTTCCTTTTTATAAAATGAGGATGCCCATCTAGACAAGTTTATTCCCTGCTATTGGAATACTTTTGTTTGCTTTTTATCTTCTCACATTTTTATCGGGGAGATATGTAACGATTGTGTTTTCTATAGACATTATGATTATCACGGCTTCCATTTTTCTAGCACCATATCCGGTTAGGGTCTTCTTGAAGCACATATTTCCAGCCAAAAGAATGATAGTTTACAAACCCTTTTCGTTCTAAATCGTAAAGCCCTATAAATCACTATTTTTGATGTGAGTACAAATATAGCAGTGCGTCCAAAGATCACCCTCGGCTAATAGGTTCTCTTTGGTGGATTGACTCGTTGTGCTATTCTCTTGCATTCGTCTATCTGATGTCAAGGACTCTTTTTGAAAACATAGGTATGCAATTATGTAATGAAATTTTATTTATTAGGTATCAATTATTGGCGAGGAAAGATGCGAGAAACTTACTGAGAAAAATATGTTGTTTATGCCCTTGGAAATTATTTTTGTTCAAAATGATGGTCTTTATTTTTACCATGTCAAGTTTCGCTTACCTCTTTCTCATTCCCGCCATGAATCAAGGTGAAGAAGGTTTGGAGTTGGGTTGAGAAGGTTTAGTTGTTTAGTTTTATGAAACAATATAGCTTTACTACCATTTAAGCTTGCACTTTGTTGTTCTGATATTTAAGCATAAGCATCTAATGTTTAACCGATATGTTTTTCTCATGTTGTGTAGGCATTCTCGAGTTAGGATTGAGGCAGACTTTGCACTTATAAGAACAAATACAAGAAAAAGGATGAAAAAGAACAAAAGTGATAACACGTAAAATATGGTATGCCATGGAGGAAAACATTTCTAGAAAGCATTTTCACATCATATTTGAATGCTTCGCCAGTAAAGTTTTCAATCTTGATTTACACAACCATTGTGTTCTTTATGATTGCATAAAATTATGACATTGGCAAGCCTATTATGTTTACCGGTATGCTAAAGGAGACAGTGGTCATTGCCGGGACTACTAACAAAGTTTCAAAATAAGAGTGTTCGATTTCAAGTAATTGAAATAGCCAAATTCAAATAATGGCATATTGAAGTATGCTCGCGGACTAAGGTCGTTTCAAAAAGATCACACATGATGAAGTTGGAAAGATTGGATTGATTTTGTTGTCACTTTGGCCTTCTATGACCTTAGTAAGATATTTAACTGTATTTCCTTCTAAGATATATTTAATCATGTTTCCTTCTGCTAATTGTCATTTTTATTATTCTTATAATTCAACCATGGAAAATTTTAGAAGCCATGTCATTTTACCATGTCTGATTGTTTAAAGTAGAAGTAGAGGACCCTAATGATTCTCATTTTCCATAACGTGGAAGTGAAACAATAATCCAAGATAGATATGAACAAGCCAAAAGTGATGAATAAATGATGTCCATTTTCCCAATTTTGTTTAGCCTTTCTTAATTTTACATCAGATGCCTATAGTCACTACAGTCAGGTGCTTTACCTCAGGTAGACCAATTTTTTTGGGAACCTTCCGAAGAGTATTAATTATGGAAGGGCCACATTATTAACATGTATTCAAAAGATGCTTCATAATTATGTAGGAATATTCAAAGAGCATTAAATATACAAATTAATTCACACGCTTCATAGTCATGTCTTGACATTTTTCTGGAAAGAGTACAAAGGCCTCATAAAAAATGTATGGTTTGAAAGATGCTCCATAGTCAAGGGGAATGTTTACTATGCGGGGAACATTGGAAGGTGAAGAAGGTTTGGGGTTTAATTTTCTTGCGTTAACAAGTGCATGAAGTCATTAAATACATATGCCACAAGAACTCTCACTCATTTGCTAAGTAATCTTTGCTCATGTATATTGATAAGGCTTTGCATGAAATTGAGCAAAGATCAAACAACATCCCATCGGACAATATTCTATTGAGCAGGGGGTGAAACCATAAAAACTTCACCCTTTGCAAAGCTAATTTTAAACATAGGCATGTAGTGCAAATTTTAGGCATGTTGTAGTTCAAGATGATTTATCGCTCTTCTCAAGTTATTTGGAGTTTTTCAACATGTTATCAAAATATGTTGACATGCCTTCTCAATTTTTTGGGTTTATGTCAACATATGACAAAAAAATATGTTGACATAATATGTTTATCAACATGTTCTCCGCCAAAATATAATCCTCCATTGTTCACGTCTGGAGCAAATGGATCCATTCATTCTCAAATACAATCACATCAAATGCACACCGATTCTCATTGTTCTTATAAGTTTATAGGTTCTCAACTAATCCCTAGCAAAGTTAAGCCACTATTACTATCTTAAAAAAATTGTTATAATAAACATCGCGATCAAAAACATTTCTGACTTCCCTAACTTATATCCCAAACAGAACCAATACTAGTAAGAACATCACATGAAGTCCTCACAAACCCAGAAAGACCCAAAATGTAAGGCGATGCTAAGTCTCATCTAAACGCTTTCTATCATTCAACTTGCATATATAGTACCAGCATGCGTTGGGCGGAATTAGACATATGGAAGAGTTTTATGATTCGGTCACCAAATCTTTGGATCATGGCCTGAGTGATTTGGGAATCTTCCATATGTTTTTCATTAATTACATTTTAATTTATACTAATTTAAAGAGGAAGGCCTATCATTTGTCTTATCTAGCTCTTTTTTTTTGACCTGGGTGGACCGCTGTGGTATTCCAAAGGGGAGGGCAGCGGGGAGGGGGAAGGCGGGGATGTGGGTTTCATGCTGCGGCGCTAGGCCTTATCCCTTGCTCGCCATGCGTGGTGTCTGAGAGAGTCCAATGCTCATTTATGCAAACTAACACTTCCTCCTCCCTCCCCGGGAACACTCGGGCGGAGAGAAAAGCGAGCCACAATTGGGAGTGGAAAACCAGAACCTTTGTCAAAATCATTTTGCGGCTATGAGGGGGCGTGCCTCGGTGAGATATTTCTCTGATGAGATCTTGTAGATCTTTCAAAGGCAGACCAAGTGTGTGTACCCCAGTGAAGGTGGCGGTCTATGGGCAGCCACCATATTTTCAAAAAGCACTGATGAGCGTCCACGGAGCCATACCGGCATTCAATGAGGAAGACAAGTCCGGAGGTCAAAAGCACCAGCACGGCATTGGGATTACAATAATATCTGAAACGTCGATGAGCAATGAACATGTGAGTAGTTACACGGCACAAAGACACAGCACCCGATTGTGCAACTAATGGGTGGGGGCACGTTGCGGCTCAAGAAATTAGTCACCGGATGACATGAGCGGGGAGTTGCCACCACGCTCATTTGAAATGATTCACTGGACAGATCTAGGTTTCTCCTTTACGCTCGACATTCACAGGCGCCTGGCGGCGTGGATCTACCAAAGATCTGTATAGATGTGTGCGAGGGTCTAATCAACACTGACCAATGAGCCTTGGTCCAAAGGAGGAGCACCAGCTCAAAGTAAACTGATGGCGTGCAAGGTGCCCCAATAATGGATACAGGTGTCATGCTGAGAAGGGGCTGCATCAGCAGGGGCTGCTTTGAGCTTGATCGGGAACTCTTGAAGGAGGTCATCTAGAGTTTGACATCAATGTTCCCATTGCGAGCGAGGAAGAAAGAGTATTGGGGAAAGGAACCCATTTAATAGGAATGATCTTGCCATCAAGATAGCCCACGGAGGGCATTAAGAGCCACCTAGATGCTTTAAATGCATCTGAGACAATTGAATCTCCATGTCTTCATACAGGGGGTTGGGCACATCAAAGCCTGCTACCAATCAGGGCAAATGGCATGCTAGCTGCGGCATGTACTCTTGCTGAAAGCGACGGCAACCCATGATGGATCTTGAAGATATTTATTGTCTGTTTGTAATAGCTATTCGGCATGGATTACCTTAAAGGTACGATATGGACGTCATGTGGCCCGATCCGTATTGTGTTGACGGATAAATCGTGCATGACATGCAGCATTGGTTAGACAAGGCGAATAAATAATTTGGATCTTCACAAGCAATAAACTGAAATGTAAGAAAAAACAAAAAAGCGGCCTTTATTTTCAATGGAAAGATGGGGGCTAGATGGTGGCCGGTCCTTCTTTGGTGAGGAAGTGCCATGAAAAGTGATTAACATTGAACCACTTGGCGAAAAAGATGTCTTAGGGATTGACATAATCCAAATAGCTTCGTGGGTTTGAAAATCATCACGAATCACGGATATCTAAAGCGTGATAATCTAAATGCATTGCCGAGCATCATCCAGTATTTGAATTTCTGATGCTAGCGGTATTTCCATATCATTAATTTTGTTGTCTTTTCTCGGTAGAAAGCGGAAGTTAGTCCCGATATTTCTGTGAGTAGGTGAATGCGAAGGCGAAAGGGCGTGGGTGCGAGCTTGCGGCTGAAGACTAACTTGTCCGCGACATCATCATAGGCTTGCATTAGCGTCAACTGTTTGCATTTGGCAAATCCACCGGCTTACATGTCTGCTGCGGCTATTTGTCGCTTCAAGATAGTGATAGATAGCATCTTAATGCGGTATACTCATTTTGCAGCTGCTTGTAAAGGCAGAACGTCAATAAAGCTTGTCTTTCTCGTGATACGAGCCTGACTTCGTGATAGTGGCTTGAAGTTGAGCTTCTTTGTTCTTCCATGGTGCGTATCTCTTGTTCTTTAATGAGGCAGCTCTAATTATCCCTTAAGCTCCATGTTGATCACAGAGGCTTTTCCTCCAGGTTTGCGGGTAAATGGGCAGCACAGAATCATGACTGCCAAAGCTTTGTAGAATATGTATTCTTTAACCCCATTCATGAGTGGTCTTGGGATCTTGGAGTTTGAGCATGCAGCAACAACAATTTATTTATATTGATAGAAATTGCCCGCCGGTGAATTGGAGGAATAAGAGTGAAGAAACAAGGTGTTTGTTGAAGAACAATAACGGTGGAAAGGTGAGGGCTTGCGGCGTGAGGTGGAAGCATCAGGCTGGAATAAAACGGCGAAGGAGGACATTGGTGACCGGCTTTGACACGCAGATCTTGTAGAAGCGTGGAGAGTTTGGCGCCGAGGGGCATACATGGAGCGTGAGGTCTCTTCTTAAACTCAGCAGGAAGATAATAGCCAGAATAGGTCGCGGCCGGAAGCTTGAAGTAGCTTCCTGAGGTAATAGAATTGGAGGCGACTTGGATTTTGAGAGAACACTAGTTGATGTTAGCCAGGAGAGTGAGCATCCATGCTGAGTTAAGACCAATTGAGGAAGTTGTGAAATTCTATGCGACTTTATAAGAAGACATTGGAACAATATTTGGGGCCAATCCACAAAGCGGTGGAATGAATGGCTGCAATTGCGGTATGGAAAAATGCTGTCGATATGGGTGTTCTTGCATTAGAGTACCCCATAAAACTTCCTCCATAAAAGCTTGACCAAAGCTTCATGGGGAGATGATATTGGTGAAACTTATGTGAGATTCTTCCCTTCCGTAATCCTAAGAGCTTTCCTTTCAAACATGCATTTTCCTTAGAAACCTCAAAAAATAATCCATTGGAGGGGTTATCCTATCCATCCATACATCTTTTCTATATGTAATATACGAGATAAGGAATTAAAAGAGCATTGTCATTGACCCAACTACCTCCTATTTATGAATTTATGTGCCTATAGGAGTCAAAGTCAAAGTGAAATTCATATGGTCTTTCAAGTCAAAGTAAATGTCAAGTCAAAGTAATTTATTTGGAAAAGACCATAGGACTCATTTATTAAGAAAAATTGTTATGGCCATCCTCACACTGCTTGCTCACAAGGCCAAAGTTCTAAGGATGCCAACCGTGAGGGTCGATAATGAAGTGCTCGCCGCGATTCAAAAGGCGGTGCATGATCTAGGAAGCTCTTAACATTGTTGAGTGTTCAAAGCATAGTTTCATTATATTTGGATCCCAAATGATCACTTTGCAACTAGAAATAGAGTGTATTATGCACAATAAGATGAGGTAGAACAATCAAGATAGTAAAAGTTTAGATAAAGTCCATACTTTTAAAAGTTCGTATATAACATTTAGAAAAGCCAATATGTTGACAATGTTTTAAGAGTCAAATGTGCACAAAGCTAGGCCCAAATTCGATTCTCTATCGCACATAAATATAATTCATGTTTCAGGTAAAATCTCAAAATGCAAATCTAATGCATATATACTACGGTTGGCAAGTTTGATGCCTCAAATTGGGCCGCCCACCCTATTTGGGGAGGGCCTTTCGCAAAACAAGAGATGATCTCAGACAAAGTCATCAATAAAATCTGAAGTCCCTAATCTATTCTTCACACACATGGACACCCGCCCACCCATATTTGAGGTACTAAATTTGGGGCATGTAATGTACTCTTCATACGGATAGGACTCAAATTGGGTTTTGCCATGGTGGCAAATATATATAACTCTTGTATCTCCGAGTTAAGTTTCCAAAGTTCTTTTGGCTTGTTGGGAGAACTAATTAGAAGACTTTGGCAAAGTAATCAATACTATTTAGACAAATGGGGTCCCAAATTGGGTGCCCTTTGTGGGGGCTCCATAGTGGGCGTATAGGTTTTTAGGTATCACTCTTGCATCCCAACTTTGTCCCATGTTTCTTTAGCTTGTTGCTCGTTGTTCATAGGGCTTTGGGAAAGTCACTAATGAAGCATGGGTAAAAGCATATACGGTGTACCACTTTTTGAACCTCAAAGTACCTACACTGGTACTTTTAAAACTAGTACTACATTTTCTCTTTCCATTAAAATCAATTAGAAATTTTTTTGAATTGAAGTTCAATAACATGTCAATCTATAGTATTGAGAGGATAACAATAGCATTAGAGACTAATATAAATGGATTAACTCTCAAACTTATTATTTATTTACGCAAAAAGTTCGATGCCAATGATGGGTACTTTTACGATGATTTCCTCCTAAAAGTTACTTTAGATGGTACACTAGCATGCTTTCCTTGCATACTATTTATACAAATGGAGCCCCAAATTGGGTGCCCGCCAATTTGAGGGGCTCAGTATGTAGTCAAATGTGGAGTTTTTGGCATAACTCTTTTGCATGGGACTCGGTTTTATGTTCTTTAGCTTGTTGGAAAGCTTGTTGAGAGGCGTTGATAAAATCACTAATAGGCATAGTATTTACACAAATGGGGCCCCAAATTGGGCGTCTACCAATTTGAGAGGTTCCAGGATGGCGATATAGGTATTTTAGTATAATTCTTGCATCGAACACCATTTTCGATGTTCTTTAGCTCGTTGAAAAATTTATTTAGAGAACATTGGAAAAGTCACTAATAGGACACCCCATTTACACAAATGGGACTCCAAATTGGGCAATTTGAGGGCTCCATGGAGGTAGCATATAGGTTTTTCAACATAAAACAAACATACACTTCACAAAATTCAGGCCGCCCACTATTTGAGGGGCTCCATATGGCCGCGGTGCCAATAAATTAACAAAAGAATATACTCCACTTGACTGAACGAGTCTCAAATTGAAGCGCTTACCCCTATTTGAGGACATTCTCATAAAGAGAACAAGTGGGAAAAACTCAATCTCTTATATTATAATGTTTTTAGTGCAAGTAATGGACCACGCCCTAAATTCGGCAGAGATTTTATGATGCAATCTTAGGGCTAAAAGTGGCGTAAAAAAGGCTAAAAAAGTAACGTCCCAAAAATATTAAAAAGGGCACCCAACCCCAAGAATAGCCGATTTCAATTTAGGGTTCAATTTAGGCGTGCAAATTAGGCAAATTTAGGGTTTGATCGAGGATGAGGATCGGAGATACCCGCCGCTTTTACCATCTTACCGTCTTCATTAATATAAGATACGAGCTTACGGCTATGGCAATATCAATTTGCCCCTTTGGATTGGATGTAATGAAAGCTCTTAGGGTCCTTTTAAAACAAATCTCGAAGTTCTAGGGTTCTACCAAGAGAAAACTTCCTTACCTTTCTCAAAAACAGAAAGCGTAATCGCAGAAGCGGATGCGCGGCAAATGGTAGGTTTCATTGATCTCCGCCCATTTATCCGCTGCTTTCTCCATTGGCGTTTTTCCAATTCCCTCAATGCGTATTATTTGGGTCCATAATTCCATCGCTAATGTTCACCGGAGTACGTTCTTCATGAATTTTGGTACGTGTAAGTTTTTTTCATTGTCCAAATGGTATATGCTCGGCCAGTAGCTCCATATTACACCGGGTGCTTAGGTCGCCAAATGGAGGCCTCTCGCTATTTATGTATTCATAGGATGGGTCGAAGTTAGCATCCCGCATCCATCCCATTTCCACCGGGTTGTCCCTTTGGTGAAGCCCGTGAATCGCCATGCTCCGCGGCCATTTGGTCGGAGCGGAAGGGATGTGTCCTTGTATGATAATTTTTTAGACCCCGCCAAAATTGTTTTAGCATTTTCACAAATTCCCAATAGGTATGAAAGTGGTCTCGCTGTTGTCCACACCAAAGGCAAGGGAAAATAGCTGATAATTTATCTATAGTTTCTCGCCGTCATACATTACCTACTAACCAACACCGATTTTCACCTTGGCATGCTATTTTCTTTTCCACATTCGTTAAAGATATAATTTCCTTTGTAATCTTTCTCTCAATACCATGTTCTTCGAAGCCATCAAGAGTCTTGACGCCTCATTATCTCTCGATGGCCCTAGATAATCCTTCCCCCGCCTTAGTATAGGCTTTAGCAAGCCCGTAACACGTGAATGGTTATTTGAGTTGTCGGTGATGAAGAACACCCTTGGAGAGCTCCAAACGCCGACAAAGTTTTCAACCCAATAAACTTCAAGTGGGGACTTTGCTTTTTGAAATTAGACCTGCTTGCTTCTCACGTGATGCTTTTGCAAAGATCATTAGAGCCGCTTTGGTTGAAGAACAAAAAATTGTGGAAAAGGTATTGAAGATTCACAAGGCAAAAAAAAAGCACTCTGCTAAAGCATAAGCTTAAGTTCTGCTGCTCATAGAGAAAGTTGAATTGTGCGCAGAAATAATTTTACCGAACTCATTTTGTAGTCAGTGCTCATTTTGTAGTCAGTGCATTCTGGGGAACAGTTTGCAGCAAGTATACATCGATTCTAAATCATAAAACTGGAATCGTTGGCTTTCATGATGTATTGAAATGTGCAAAAAGCAGCCACAACAGCTCACAACTTTGGTCAATTCTATGAATAAAGAGCTCCCAGCTTCCTTGGAGCGTACAGTGGTTGCATCAGCTGGAGTGTTAGATCATTTTAATCCCTTTAGATACATAAATTTGGGAGATCCTTTGTGCTAGCAACCACCAAGAAAAGAAAATAACCCTGGTGATGTCCTGATAGAGCTGCATGAAGGCTTTCCCTTGAGCATAAGTACTTTGCTCCTGAAACAGACTTTAAAGCTGCACCAAGCACATTGAGGTTCCAGTCAAGCTTCCAATAGAAAGCACAATAAATTATGCATTGAGCTAGCTCTAGAAAAAGAGCACAATAAATTATGCTGCAGATATCTTTTTCTGAAGAGTTTCAGTATATAATTTCCCATGTTACACCATGTAACATGGGCAGCTCAAGAAATTATAGACTGTTTCTTCCGCTATAGCCAGAAAGCTCTAGGAAAGCGAAAGCTAGAAAGATCTGAGTCCAAATCTCTCGATGCCGAAGCTAGATATCATACAAAATGATCATCCTATTTATTTTTTCCGGGTAACCCTTTTATTGTTTTTCACCTACGCCTAACAATGTTTTCTTTTCTCGCAACACCATTGTAGAAGACAGGAAGATTGATGAAGATGTCGGGGAAGATGATGATGATTCCTATGAGAGTTGAGCATTTGAAGGCACAAATGTATGAGATTATTCAAGCAAAGACGGGCTTTCCAAACTCTCCCTCTCTTTAGTGCACGAGTTTATTGAGGAGAATAAGTTGCAAATCCACTCTTAAGTTTGAATACACATACGAAGAAGTCGAATGTAGTTTGTGTAGGCTTAGATACTCAGAGAAGACGAGGGAAAAGCTACTACCAAATCTATTTTTTGAGGAGGATACGATGGTGGAGTTGCCTGTTAGGTAAATTTTTCTCTAGCTATTATTATCGAATTAAACTCTAGCCCTCGAGTTTAACTCATGGAAGTTCTCGCTATAGGCTGCAAAGCTCATTGTTGAATGTGAGAACTTGCAATAAGAGAGCCGAACTATCATATTGTTATAAGTAAGCTCAAGATTTGGTAGGCGTTAACATCTTTTTGTGAGAATCCCCTCACCATGCAGAACCTTTGTGTTCAAAGATAAATGAAGTTTCAAAGATAATTTCAACTTAACAATGTATCATGAAGAACATCGCGACGGCAGACAGGCCGCAAAGAACTCCGCGGCATGGAAGAAAGTTGGCTTTAAGGTTATATTTGCTTCTTTGTCATGAAGTACTTATACCAATTATGTTAGGTTTAGCTAATCGTGAGCAAGGGTTTTAGTTTAGGTTATTTGGGTTTTCTATTGGTTGTCTTCTTTTTAGGCCAAGATGGTCAATAAGATAAATATAAAAGAGATTATGGTAAAGTCTTGAGGAAAAATGGAATGATATACAATGATAAGCTTGAATGTTTGAGAAAACTCGGCTTTTATGACAGTTCCTTTGGGCATCCCATACACGGTAAAGTGTTCTATTAACTAGAACTCACTCAGAGCCGCCATGGGCATGTTCAATTTGCAAAGAATATTTCATGTTTGCATACCGTAACATTGTGGTTTTAGTGTCAATAGCAAGCCCGAAGTTTCAAAAATCAAATGTGTCATCAAACTTATACTATCGAAATCTTCATTCTCTTATAGAATATTTTGCAAAGATGCTATAACTCCAATTCTCACATCAATACTTAAAGGATTCCTCAACGCTTAAAATAAGTAATCAACTTTAATTTCTTTTCAAGAGCTATGCATGGTTTATATATTCTAGGGAAAGGTCCTTATGCACAAATATCAACATTTTGAAGTGAAGTGGTGTTTTCATTGAGTGAATGAAATGAGTACATTGAATCATAGGAGTTTTACAAATAACCCCAAATGAGTGAGTAACAATATAACAATCAAGAACATCCTAGGTAGCCCAAACACCAACATCCTAGGTAGCCCAAACACCCCAAGTTAAGCATCAACCGCTTCATCTCAAATCATACGCGGGACCGCGAAAAATCCCCGATGACTCCACCGGATCAAAGATCATTCTCCCGCCCCATCAATCCAGGACCTAACTCGACCCCAAACACGAGACCGCTGGGAACCGCCAAGAAAGAGGATCGTCAGTCCTCAGACACAACCGACCTCATGGAAAGTCAAGGCAAGACAATGAGTTAGAAGCATGACAGCCAAGCATGAACAAACGTTTTATGTAAGAAAGAACAAAAGATGAATGGAAATCGAGAGAAATTGGTTCACTTTAAGCCCGTAGATGGAAAGGGAATAGGGGAAGGAAAGCGGAGGGGAAAAGGGTGGAGAAAAAAGGGGGAAAAGAAGAAAAGAAAGCATATAAGGAAAACAAGAAAAAGGTAAAAAAAAATGGAAGTGTGTAGGAAAAGAAAAAGGATAAAAGCTTAGATAGATAGAGCAAATGGCATAAGGAATGAGAAATGACATCGAATGCTTTAATAATGAAAGATCTTCGGTTATTTCTTATTGCTACAATATATTATTTATAGATTTTATTTATACTCAAAGAACGCCTGGCAATCGCTCTAGTACATAGAGGGGCCAAACAAGAAGTTTAAAAATGAAACGACTTATTTAAGAAGCGCTTGAAAGATTCCTTCGAAAATTTATAAAATTCTGAAATCCCTCTAAAAGGGCCTTTTTATTATCTTTACTCCAAAGATTTATAAAATTGCTCTGAAAACGACATTTTAAGAAGACTTAGTATTAAGGAAAAAACACACAAAAAAATCCCATTGTAGAGGGGAAAGAACTACAATGAAATTCAAAGATTTTACTATGGGGCAAATTGTATGAAGAAAGAAATTAGATGCTTTTGTACCTTGTCCCTGAAAAAATTTTTATATTAGTTGTTTTAGAAGACGTGTGAAATTTGTTATTTCACAAAACCATTTTGGTCGAACATCCTAATGGGCCTTTAAAACACATTGGGAGGCGCTTGAACAAACTTGAATGACAAACCAATTTTTTGCATCACATAGTATTACAATTACCAATACATCCAATAATATTTTGTAGTTGTCGAAGTTTTAGTTGATGATGCAAGATAAATTTATACCGAGGATACAAAGTTGAAGTAATGAAGCCATGTGATTACATGCCCTCCTTTTTATTCTTGGGAGATGTATTTTTGAACGACATACCAATCTACAACATGCCGATGCTCGTGAGATAGTCAATCTTCCTTAGCAATGTTGAGCATATTCATCACAATTATGTCATCTCAGTAGCGTTGGGCACCATGCACATTTCTCGGGCAAAGGAAGTATTCTTCCGCCTTCCCCCTTTCCTAAATATTTTGTAAATACGTAGGTAAACTTTTGAGGGGTTGCTACTCCTCCCCTCTGGATAAACCACGTGGCTTCCTTCTAGTCAAACACCGTGGTCACCATAATATTTTGGAGTTCTTTGCCTTTAGTAGCAATTTTTTAGTCAGCCTGAAGTGAAGTTCGTGATGTATGTAGAGAAAAAAGTAGAAATAACAACATGATTGGACTACATTTTTATGCTCTAACATTGCATTACAAGTCTTAAATTTTAGAACCGCTTTTTAGAACTTTTTAGACTAAAAAACTAAGAAAAGTGTGTAAATTATCCCTTATGTGTGTTACTTTTAGTAGTTTTCGGCAAGCCAAACCCTTTAAGAAGTAAGAAAGACCCCAAAAAAAGATTTTACACGATATATACTTTACCGGATACACATATATATATATATATATATATATATATAAAATTTTATATATATATACAGTAATTCGGTATAAATTTATACCGCTTTCCCGTGATAGATTTATACCGCAAGAGTCTTTTCTTCTGATATATATATGTAAGTATGTATATATATTATTATATATACACATATATGTGTATAAATTGATTGTCCGGAAGGTTATCGTGGTATAAATTTATATCGAGAGATTGTCGCGCAGATAAATTTATAACCGAGAGCTCTCGCTTGTTATAATGAGGGAGCTCTCAGTATATAAATTTATACCGCGGGAGCTCTCGGCATGAATCGAGAGCTCTCGCAGATAAATTTATACCGCTTTGAGTCCTCTTTTGGCGGTATAAATTTATACCGCCGAGTCCATTTAGCGGTATAAATTTATACCATGCAAACTCTCCTCGCATGTTATATCCAAGACAAAGACTACCTATTATGGTATAAATTTATACCACCCGTGAATTTATTTTGAAGACGTTATGTCCACGCATTGTCCTCGCGCAGACACATAAGTCTATATAGCAAGATCTGGATGAGCAAATAAGAGCAAGTATATAAGATTTAAGAGCGGCCGCCTTCGACTCCAACTTGCTCTTCAAAGTGTAAGTTTGTTCAATGAGGCATACTTTCATATGAAAATGTTTGCTTCAATGAGGCAATGTCAAAATGTGTTGCATTTTTTACGCTTTGTTCATAGTTTTGTAATCGATTTTGAAAACTTTGAATAAAAACCTTTTTGGCACTTTAGTGTGTTTGCTATTTTTTTTCAATGTCTATTTTGTTTAGTTTTTTGAAAATATTACTATTTCTCAAACCAAACTAGGGGGGCCAAAAGGGATGTCAAACAATTCTTGAATGGAAGCTAAGTTCACCCCCTCAAAATGATGCCTAAAATTTTCAAATTGTCACACTTGTCACAAATATACCATGAAAAGGGACCTTTTTAGGGGATTTTAGGGAATCTTTCAAAGATTCCTTTTGAAGTGCGTTTTGAGCAAATTAGTGCGTTTCATTTTAAACTTTGTTTGCATTGGAATGATGTGTCAGGTCAGAATTGTATGTTATTGAAACTTGATTTTCAAAGAGCATATGATACAATTAATTGGCAGTTCTTAGAAAGAGCAATGAAACATTTGGGTTTTCAAGATGGAGTCTATCAGAAAATATGGAGCTTCAATTGTACAACATCTTCAGCTTTAATAATAAATGGGAATCCAAACAAACAATTTCAATGCGACGTAGGAAGACAAGGTTGCCCATTGGCACCTTATTTATTTTTGATAGTTGCTGAAATAGTTACCAGAATGGCTACATATCTTCAACAACAAGGTAAAATCCAAACATTGGTGATGGAACCGTTTACTATCATGCAATATGCAGATGACACATTTGTTTTTCTTAAACAAGGAGATAAAAGTCTGGAGAATTTTCTCGAAGCAATTGAGGTTTTTGGTAAAGTGTCAGGAGTCATGTTGAACAGGAAAAAAAGTGCAATCATTATGGATACCGTGAACAAAACATTGTGGGATTAAGGTCTTGGATAAGAATACATTTATTACCATCTTAGGTATTCCTTTGGCTCTTAACAAAAATCTACCAGGAGTATGGGAGCCAAAAGTCTCAAGAATTAAGTTTAAACTCAATAAATATCCAAATACATTATTACTAGTCTAGTGAGGGTTGAAATTGTAAATGCAAAGGATTGGTAGCAATACATGTCTACTTTTCCTCAAAGAATTATTGGTAAGGTTCATATAATAAGATTGAAACAAACCCATTAGAAGTTCAATATGTAGCATAATAACAGGGTTTTCTTTGTGTTTTTTGCACGCCACTAAGGTTTTCCTATGATTTTGATGTATTCAAATGGATGTATTAATCGCGCATATCTAGAGTGCACCATTTCCGAGCCATTGATTTTAGCCTTTTTTTTCAATGGTCAACAACCAATGGCTCACAACAAAAGCCCTTTTTTGTGCGGTGGTACATGCACATGCTAGAGTGCACCATTTCTCGAGCCATTGATTTCTGAGCTCACAACAAAAGCCCTCTTTTTTGTGTGTGTGGCATAATGGGCACATACGAAGGGCTTGAAGGGCGCATGTAGTGCGCTTTCCTCACGGCAACACATTTCTTATCATAACTTTTGATCCGTGAGTTCTGCTTAAGATGATTTTTTTATTATGTTGGAAAAGCTCTCTCCCGAGATCTTTTTGATAGTGTATGATATGGATATGTTTGGTTAGGTTATTTATGGTAAAGCAGCAACTTTTGGGCCAGGTTTGGTAGGCTTTCACATCCTACCAGCTGATTAATACAGGATTGCGCTATTGGATATTGTTTTATGGCTCATTCCGAATGAAGCTTGCAAAAAATTACCATGCATTTTTAGATTTTGAGGGTTATTAAGCAAATTCCAAGGCTTCTAGATCCTTGTGCTAACAAGCGTAAAAGTTTCCCACTTTGTTTCTCACCACAAGAATCCATGGGATCAATCTGCTCTATCTTTTCTATTTGTTTTATTGTGATCAAATTCAAAAGCACAAACTTAGTTAAGGATCAAAAGAATGGTGGTTTAGGCTGCAAGGATTTATTTGTTCAAGCACAAGCATTGGTCGCTAAGTTGGTTTGGAGAGCCATCTATTGGCCAAAGCCTTCACCAGCCTCGAGATTAATCAAGTAATCGGCACTACCACCCCACTGGGTCCACACTTAAAACAACAAGAAAGAAAAAACCACACGTTGTTGTTCAAAAAAACTCTACATGTGGTTATGTGGAGGTGTGGTTTATTAGAAGACGATTGTAGGTTTCTTTTAAGGAGCTATAGCTTTTTTTTTTTTTTTGAAGGTGTGGCTTTTTTTTTTTAGGTGTGTGGTTTTATTTTTCATTTAAAGTGTAGTTTTTTTTTTTAAAGATGAGTTGTTTTTAAGAGGATGTTGTTTTTGAGGTGTGGTTTATAATAAGGTGTTGTTTTTAAGCATCTATTTTTAAGGAAATATAGTTTTTAAGGTGTCGCGTTTTATAAGTAGGTGTAGTTTTTAAGTAGTTGTTTTCTAAGGAAGTATAGTTTTCTCAATGGTATGATTTTTAAGTCTAGGTGTTGTTTTTGATAGTGTGGTTTATAAGGAGTGTAGTTTTTTAAGTAGTCTGTTTTTGGAAAGAAGTATGGGTTTTGAGATGTGGTTTTATAATTGGGTGTAGTTCTTAAGGGGCTGTTTTTATGGAAGTATGGTTTCTTCAAGTGGTGTGATTTTTAAGTCGAGGAGTCGTTTTTGAGGTGTGGTTTATAAGTGTAGTTTTTTTAAGTAGTTTTTGAAAGAAGTATGGTTTTTGAGGTGTGGTTTTATAAGTGGGTGTAGTTTTTAAGTGGTTGTTTTTAATAAAGTATGGTTTTTCCGGTGGTGAGTTTGTAACTAGGTACGCTTTTTAAGAAACTATTTTTGAGGTATGGTTTATATAATTAGGTGTAATTTTAAGTAGTTGTTTTTAATAGAGTATAGTTTTTTAATGTGTGGTTCATAGTAGGTATAGTTTTAAGTTGTTTTTTTTAAGGAAGTATAGTTTTTGTGTGGTTTATAATTACGCCGTAGTTTTTAAACACTTATTCTTTAAGGAAGTATGGTTTTTCTGTGTGATTTATAACCACGTAGTTTCTAAGCAGATGTTTTTTTAAAGGAAGTATGGTTTTTGAGACGAACAATGCCAAGGTAGATCAAAGATGCCGTGGGCTCCAACATGCCACCTAGGCTCCAACATGCCACCGGGTTCAACATGCCAAGGTGGCTCCAAACATGCCATGCGGGAGCCCAACATGCCACCTAGGTCGCAACATGCCAAGGTGGCTCAAACATGCCATGGGCTCAAACACCCACCTAGGGATCCAACATGCCAAGGTGGCTCCAGTATGCCAACGTGGGTTGAAACATGCCACGGTGGCTCCAACATGCCAAGGTGGCTCAAATACGAAGGTGGCTCAAACATGCCGCGTGGGCTCCAACACGCCATCTAGGCTCCAACATGCCAAGGTGACTCAAACATGCCAAGGTGGTAAAACATGCCACGCTGGCTCCAACATGCCATCTAGGCTCCAACATGCCAAGGTGGAACCAAACATGCCATCTAGGCTCCAAACATGCCACCTAGACTCAAACATGCCAAGATGGCTCCAACATGCCACCTAGGCTCCAACATGACAAGGTGGGTCAAACATGCCAAGGAAACTCTCAAAACCGCCACGCTGGGTCCAACATGCCACCTAGGCTCTAACATACCAAGGTGGCTCAAACATGCCACGTGGATTCCAACATGCCACCTAGGCTCCAACATGCCAAGGTGGCTCAAACATGCCACCTAGGCTCCAACATGCACCTAGGCTCAAACATGCCAAGGTGGCTCGAACATGCCATCTGGCTCCAACATGCCACCTAGGCTCAAGCCCCGCCAAGGAGGCTCAAACATCCCAAGGTGGCTCAAACATGCCACACAAGCTCCCTACATGCCACCTAGGCTCCAACATGCCAAGGTGGCTCAAACATGCCAAAGTGGCTCAAGCCACGTGGGCTCCAACATGCCATGGTGGCTCAAACATGCCACGCTGGGCCCAACATGCCACCTAGGCTCCAACATGCCAAGGTGGCTCAAACATGCCACACATGCTCCAACATGCCACCTAGGCTCCAACATACCAAGGTGGCTCAAACATGCCACATGTTCCAACATGCCACCTAGGCTCAAACATGCCAAGGTGGCTCAAACATTCCACTTGGGCTCCAACATGCCAATGTGGCTCAAACATGCCACCTTGGCTCCAACATGCCACCTAGGCTCAAACATGCCAAGGTGGCTCAAACATGCCACATGGGCTCCAACATGCCAAGATGGCTTAAACGTGCCGTGGCTCCAACATGCCACCTAGGCTCAAACATGCCAAGGTGGCTCAAACATGCCATGCGGGTTCCAACATGCCACCTAGGCTCCAACATGCCAAGGTGGCTCAAACATGCCATCTAGGCTCCAAAATGCCACGCAGGCTCCAACGTGCAGAGACACTTCTCGCGATCCAAACTACAATTTTATCTTTTGCACATGATATTAGGCCCTATTGAGACCTATACCAGTGGAAATCATTCAAAAAACCCTTATCAAGCTCGAGATCCAAAAACTTGCTTGCTGGTTTTCTGTGACGGTTCACTAACGGACTTTTTGATCCACTTTGGACTCGTTTTTCTCCATCATCCCAGTTCCAAATCAGGCCAAGTTTTTTCCCACATGTTCCTACAACTTTTCTCGGATAGTCATTTCAAAAACCATGCAAAATTGAATCATTAATAATAATTAAATAAATACTTCATTTTTACAATGGAAATTAGACAGTTAAAATTGCTTATATTTATATACAAAATTTGTACAAGAAAAATGCTTGACATGCGAGTATTTATGGTCTCCTAAGGCTTAGAGCCAAATCCTTGGTCATTATGGTGACCCTCTTGGCATCAATGGCATTGTAGATTGGCATCCCCAAAAGGGCTACTGTGTAATCTTCTGGGGGCCTCCCTCAAGAGCAAGCATAGCAAAAGTCTAGAACCGCAGACGGCCGGAAGTCTTGTGCTATTTCTCGCACTCACAAAGGGCTGAAAGGGAGCTCCGTAATAGAAGCTTGGTTGTCTTCGGTACTTCCTCAATCTCCCTCGTGCCATGGTACCAAGCATGTACCGGGTGCGGCCTCTGGTGGCGCCTACTGGGTTGCAGGCTTCTTGGGCAAGGTCTTGCCCCGCCACGGGCCGAGGCCGAGCCGCATCCACTCGCCTTGCCAACGGGCAGAGCTCGTCGCCTTCCCAATGCCCCCAATGATCTTGAGCTTCTCTTGTAGGCACTTCCGGCTTATGGGTGGTGGACTTCGCCTTCCTTCACTACTGGGATCTCCAGTCTGGTCGGGGAGCCCCGCTGGTATTCTACTCTCTGGGTTTGGCTGGGATTGCAGCTTAGTCCCGAGCCCTCGCTTGGCAAGCTCCTCTACTTGCATTTTGTTGATCGGCTGCCCATCTCCCGGCCTGACGGCGGGTAGCCGCCATGCGGCTCTTTGACCTCTGCAAGGGCGTAATCCATCGCGGCTTCGACAAAGATGATGCGGTCGGTCTAGCCACGCATATCTGGCTGGATGGCTATCGGATGATCGGCCGTAGGTATGGCGGAACTTCACCCCAAAAAGCTTGGGGAGTGCGCCAAGTTATCTTGACCGGTGGGGGAAGGTCGAAGGATTCCCATCTATAATGGCTCTCCATTGCCCAAATAGACATAATCCAATCCCCAAACCTTTGGATCTCCTCTCTCCAGCTCCCTGGCATCGTCTCCTCTGGCAAGCTCTCTAATTCTCTCAGCCCCTATCCGAATAGCCTCATCCTCGGGAACTTCTACACACGAGGGTGGATAGAACTTGAGTAGCATGAGAACTTGGT
The DNA here is from genome assembly GCA_021234155.1 of Isoetes taiwanensis. Taxonomy (NCBI): domain Eukaryota; kingdom Viridiplantae; phylum Streptophyta; class Lycopodiopsida; order Isoetales; family Isoetaceae; genus Isoetes; species Isoetes taiwanensis. Next base: position 30,311 of record JAJEKV010000790.1, read on the forward strand.
CATGATGTTCGACAAGGTATAGGATTGCTGAAGGAGGTTATGTTTTAGCAAGAAGTGCTCTGACAGGTGAGAGGTAGGGTAAGGGACCCTATATCTAGCGACAAACCATTGCACCAGCTCGATCAAGAGCAGCTCCACCTTGTTGGAGTTACTAGCAAGTTGCTCACAAAGCTCAGCAAATATCTGAGGAACGTTGAGGTTACTGCAGCTCATGTAACCTAGTGCGAGCCATGTCCATGGGAGATGGACAAAGGTTGGAAAAGAGGCGCTGGTAGGGCGGTAGAGGCGGAGGATGAACGAAGAGGCTAGGGTGCCAAGCTTTTTCTCCTGGCGGCTATAGCGGATTGGAAAGGAGATGCTAGGCTAAAAAGATAAAACCAAAAAAAATACCCGTCACTTTATTTAAAATTCAATATTTTTTCAAAACTTAAAAAAAAAAATTATACGGCAGGAATATGCATTTTATACGTGTGCGTTGCTAGGAAAGATACAATTTTCTTTTTGAATTCTAAGACGCTAAAAGTACAATAAGCGCACTCTTAGGTCCCGGGCCCCGCTATTGTCGTTATAATCGGATGTTGATGCTCTTAGGGGTAATTGGACCGCGTTCGATATGTTGGTGCAAAAATCTCGTCCATCCAAGCTACTTGGAGAAAGTTATGGCCTCGAAACACACGACCTCTTGCAATTTATAGTCCTCCATAACCCAGGTCAACCTACATCCTATATTATAAAACCGTATGTTTGGTTCACCGATCACCGGCGGCCGAGATCATCTCAATGTCCCTGCCCCCCATCGACGGCCCAGATTTGTTTGTTTGCCCCTCCATCCCTATGGACGATCCATATTTGGCCACGTGGCATAGAGAAGAGAGGTGTCGCTTCATTATTTTAACGTGGCTTTGCGAAATTCTCCTTTTGCCTCCTTTTTTCTGCACTTTTTTTCATGGAGCCCAGTATGTATCTGGAGGCTTTTGTTTATGAGTCTATTCCGATGGTCAGTTAGAAGTTGCGGGTTTGTGGATGAAGAGTGGTCGGATTTGAAAAATGTCCATGAAAATGCCGCAAAAAAGGGCTGGTTCTCACCACGATATCTCTTGTGTTTTTCCTTCCATGACTCGTGGCTCCTTTTGAAAAGCATTTTTGACGAAGAGCAGAGGTAGACCGTTATTCGGTAAGTTATTCACTCCCAACGCCAGCCCTAGGAAAAAAACTCAAAATGATATATTGCGAAGTTGGTCGTGTGACCATTAAAGCGGCTTCAAATTCCTCTTCCGCTTTAACTCTTTTCGTAAGTGAGGCTTCTTCATACTCACCTATTTCGCTCGTTGATTCCAAGGTTTGGTTCTAGAGCTACAAGAATCTAAAATTTCTTCTCGTGGACCTTCTATATAGGTACGTTGCATGATCCGTGCTAAAAATAAAATGAAAGGGCATGTAAGGTGCACGTCGTCTGCTCCGGTTATAGCACACCTGCAGAGCCCAGTATGTTCATGTTCATCGTTGTGCTAAAATTAGATATGCAACATTGAAGTGCTTTCTATTGGCAGTTATAATCCCTCAAATTATATTTACCTTTTGGGAGAAAGCTAGAATATATGAAGGGCAAATCTAAATTTTGTAATCAAAGAGAAGTTGTAACGAAGTTGTTCAAAACTATTAGACTTTACACAACAAAGAGTTGCTTCTTGTAAGGGCCACAACAGATATAATAAGGTACATCATGGTTATTGAATGGCCATTTATTTTTCCTGTTCTCCATTTATTCATGATAAAGCAGAGGATGGAGCTTTATTCTCCATCTTCTCCCAATTGAGTCAAGATTGGCCTATGGAAAACTTTTGCGTAAGCTAGCGGTGCATTCCATACTCAATTGCAAGTATCAAAAATCACGTGATTAAGCAGCCTATAGCCACATTGCAAGTGTCAAAAATCACAGATTAAATGCAGCCTATAGAGTCTTTTTCCATAAGCTTTTGTCCGTCCTTTTCACGATCAATGTGATAAACCGAATCAGCGGAGATGTCGATTTCTTTTGTTGTTCTAACCGGTATATTCCAAGTATTCTCAAGCTGGTAAAATGGGATCTTTTATAGCTTTCATACAAGAGAATCTTAAGCGGTCGTTATGGCACAAATTGCCGGGATCACAAATAAGCTAGCTTCTGCTTCAACGTGGATCGTAAAAGTGCAGCCTTCAATCTCGAGTACTATTAGGAGGAAAGGCAAAGTTTCTATTGTGTTTCAAAGGGTATGAAACCTGAAGGTTTTCCTAAAGAAAGTGAAGTGATAAAAGGATTTCTTGGCTGTACTAACGGTAGGTTGCTATATATTGTTGTAAACATGTTAACCATCTACAACTTCTAATATTATCGTATGCCTCGAAAGCAGATCGTGATATTGGGTCCAATCGACACCCAAAAATGAGCTAATAAGACGTAAAAATATGGACAAAGACCGGAGATTTGTTGAAGAAATCTCTTTGTAGTTGTTGAAGTTTGTTGTAGCAAAGTTGGTTAGCATTCTCGCTTTTATTATGCAATCTTTTAAGTTTGACTATTATTATGCAAAGAAATTCAGTGTTTTGACCTCTTGGTCATTTGACTCTTATGCAGTATAGTAATATGCTTCTGGATTTTGAAGAATAACATTCATATATGTTTGGGGTTTTAAGTAATATAGGCGTAAGGGGTATTGTTAAAGGCAAGTTAATGAAGGTATTAGCTATACATGATGGTTCGGTTTTAGGGTGGATACTGTAAGATACTGCATGATGTATGACTTCTTAATTAAAGATGACTTCTATTATTTTTATTTTTATGGGATGTTTTTATCTTGTTTTCTGGACCGTTGATTTGAGGAATATTCTCAGATCAACGGCCCCTAATTTTCACTGCCCCCACCCCCACGCAAATTTCAATGGTGCAAAAAACGCACCAATGGTTCGCACCACGTAAATCAAACAAATCCAAAACCATGAAAGCTCCGGCTATGGACTACCGGACCGAATGAATGTTCGCTTGCCCCACGCTAATCTCTCCACCGGGGCATTCTTCGTGGCAAATGTAGCCTCTAAATCGAAGCTAATGGATCGGCCCGAGGGAATCCTTTCTTTACTACTAGATTGGCTTCCCGCCACAAATCGTGACTACAAATGACGGCTCAAATCGAGGAACCATTCACCGGAATCAAGCCTAAATGCCATGAGCTCCTACACACCATAAGAAAAAATAAGCAGTTGTTATCTCTCGCCGACCCCATGGTAAGCCCGCCGCAGCGGCACTCCTCCAACCCAAGATCCGTGATTCCGCAGATCCTTTTCCCTGTTTCTCGCATCCTTTTCCCTATTTGAACCTGCTCGTTTTCAACCTATTTGAACTCGCTTCTATTTGCCTCGGCATGGTCGGAAGATGGCGGGAAAGGGAGAGGATGCTCCGCCATGCAAGATCACATCTTTCTCTCGCTCCGGGCTTTTGCCAAAAAAAAGAAGGGATCATCCTTCTATCCACGCCCTACAAAAAGGGCGCTAATTTTTTTTATTCTTCTCGACACGCCCAAAATAAGTTATGTAAACACCCAAAAAGCAACATGACCTCTAAATCACATTAAGCTCCCTCAAATATGGCAATATATACCGCTTTTTTTATATAATACAATACCACAATCATAGTCCCCACCATTGCTTTAATACCTCCCCAAATACCAAACGAATTGGGCAAACATAAATAGAGGTTGGGTTAAAGATAAATCCTATGTGGTTATAGATGGTGGATCTTTTAGCTATTCAGGATGGTTGTTTTCCAAGGAGGATGCTTTAAGATACTGCAAGGTGTATGACTTCTTAGTCAATGATAATATATGCTGGGAAATTGTTCATATGTAAAGGATGGAAATGGTTTTCGGACCACTATGTAAAAATAATGCCTACGCTAGTAAGGTTATGGTTTAAAAGGATATACCGGGTATTTCTCGAATGAAAGTGCAATGTGTTGGCCAAATAAGGGTATGGATAAACTCTAAATGATGGTTGCTTCATGTCCCGAATAATAGTAGCATGAACTTCCTATCTTCACCATCATCTCACACACATCAACAAGCTTAGTATCACCAAAGCACAATTTCACATCACACACCATCGAAAGTGAAAGCTAGCTTATTTGTGACCCTGATTATCATTTCTCTAACCAACATAAGAGGTTTCTTAGCATTTTACCTAGCCACGTGGTTTCATAGAGGTGGCTTATCATTATTATGTTGCAATGAATTTTGATCAAGGCCTCGCCGAGAGGATTAAGCACTATGAGTGCATGATTGGTCGGGCCTTGGACGTACATTAGGCAAATGACGCAAGGGACCTTAGAACAAGCATGGCATTTCAAGCTTCCATTATGATATGGAGAACATTGCTTGGTGCATGCAGAATTTACAAACAATGTAGAGGAGGAAAAACACGTTGCATACCCCAGGGGATCATTTTCATGCACTATCATATACACCCTTTAAAACTATTCATGTTCATCTAGAGATATTTGAATTCAAGCATATATGCTATTCAAATCCAGTACAAAGTTCAACGTATGGCAATAAGTTTCTAGGCTACCACGACAAAAAATGAAAACTTTCTACTGGGGATGAGACTGTTTTGAAAAATGCTTATTATGCACTCAATTGGCTTATCTCGATTGGCTTATCTCTAAATCGAGCTATGCAAGTTTGTGCAAGACTCTGTGATGAAAATATAACTTGGAGGAGCAAGCTGTGCACATGCATTGCATTTATGTATCAAATGCACAAATAAGATATAACTTTACCATTTTATCTTTGTATCAGTTAATCTTTTCTTCTTCTGCATCTTCATGTGCTCTAAACAAATTGAAGGCATTACAGAACTAAATTATTTGTTAAAAACTAGATTTGCATATGGTGCATTGAGAAAATTGCATTGCCATTGCTTACTCCAAGCCACATTGATATTGAAGGTGGTATGAAAGGAACTTGAATTGTTTATAATTTCTTCACTTAAAATGCAAAATTGATATTGAAGGTGGTATGAAAGGAACTGCCATATATGAAAGATTCTTATATGCACAATCAATATTCAAGCTCTTTTCTATCCACACACTTTTTGACTCCTCTAATTAGAGCCAAAATAATAGATAAATGTGACACATTAATATCCCACACATTACTACACCAGTCTTTATGTGCATTTGAGACCTTAATACATGTCTAAATTGCCATACGTTGTAACTGCATTTTAATTAAGTTAGGAGACAAACATAATCAAATATTTATTAGCACCAGCAACCTCCCACCGATCACAATTTCAGCTCCAATGTACTGCATTTTGAACGTACGAAGCTGCTCAAACAACCACTAATGTTTTCCATGCTTGAACCGCCTTGGTATAATCATTTGAAAAGCTCCACCAACGTGGCAATTTTCTAGTATTAACTATAGAGTTGGGACAGTTTAACCTAAGGCAAAATCTTTCCAAACTAACGAGCTAGACTATGGCCAGTGCAATGATTTGGTCTACCAATATCATGCTCATCCGACACGACTATGACGCTCTGCAATCTATAATGATGCTCCCATCAGATAAATTGAATTTCCCGCATGGCAACTACATCACCATGGAAGTGCCCTCCGCACAAACTCGGACCACTTGGGATGGCCAAGTGTCCAGGAACACGGAGGTGTCACTCGCCCCACATCCTTTATATACCGAAGCACATACATGTTAGTACACAAAAGAATCATGCTCAAATAGTATACCACCAAAAAAGGGTGGCCCATACATCATTATCAACTACATAGCAAGACAACGCATGATACATGACAATATACCATAAGTAAGACTCTACCACGGGGCCGACTCCATGGGTCGACTTGACGGCCGTGGCCTCAAGATAGCAAAGCAGACAGAGGTATAACATGGCACCGGCCCGGTATAGAACAATGGTTAGGTTAGCCCACTCCATCCACCCTCCCCCGTAATATTTTGCATATATATTAAACATGATATGACATAGTTGTAACCTTCTCGAGACGCAATCCCATGGATTCACCCTATGGAACTACTCCGTGTTACATCTTCCCGCCGACGAGGGTGAGAATGATGAATCCCTCCCGAATCATAACGGTTCCATGGGTGTGCTAGAGGATACGTACACACCGTAGCACCCACATCCGCAGCCAACTTACTCCCCTAAATCTACGCAAAGTCCGTGACGCCCACATAGGCATATATCCCCGCGATCCGTGGGGGTGTTAGACCCATATCCCACCCAAAACACAAAGGACCTAATTATAAGCCTAGCACACTCGTAGGAGCCTCGTGAGCCACGCCAAAGAAGGCCCCTCCTCATTTCACTAGTTGTGTCCATTATTTAGTGTTGAACCACATCATAGCATCCATGGCCTGTGGGGGCTTTGTGCATAGACCTCATTTACCGGGTTTTAAGGGTTCTAACTAGAGACATCTATAATTCTTGGAAGCTTTGGTGTCTCCGGCCCCTCCCCTTAACCCTGCGGACACATAGAAGGAATGTAAAAGAAGGAACATAATCACAATCAAAGCATCCATCATCATCCTAGTAACATATAAAAGAGAATTTAACCATTCCATCTATTCAAAGAAGTGTTAGCTAAAGCGCAAGCTATCTAGGGACTAACCGGTCTCCTGGCTGGAGCCATTGTCGTGAAAGGCTTCCATGCTTCAAGTTTGATCACAAAGAAATGGGTGGCTTCTCCTTCCTCCACTTTTCCCCAATCGATTTAGCGTAAAATGGGGATAGGACCCCAATTTGCCCCCTAATTTTGGCAACTCCCCCTTGGCCAATCGATTTGGGTCATGTGGCACTGCCTTATTGGTTGATTTTAACTAAGTAATAACCTAATTAGATTAATTAGGTTATTAACTAATATTTTAATATAGCTAATAAAAACCCTTTTAGCTTAACCCAAGTTATCCCTTATTGGCCCCTAAGGGTCTAGTTATATACTGGTGACGTGTCATGGTATGTATACATATACCATATAAATACTGAATGTCACAAATCACCACAATATATAAGTGAGTTCACATTGGTCATAAGATTTTTGAAGGTTATTAAGGATCAAGTAAAGATTGATATGGCGGCGATATATTGCGAAATTGAAACTTTCTATTCTCAGATATAATGGTTTAGTGGGTCAACTGGATCAATTCTGGTCCATGGATCATGAATGGTTCCGAGACCACTCTAGTATTAAATGAGGATAATAATCCCCACTTATTGTTCCTACACATACTGCAAAGAAGAGGATAAATATCATGGCTGGAAATTATGAAGGTGCCTTATAACATTGGCCCTATGTTTGTTTCTCTTAAGCACGATTTTGCATTTTAGGCATCGTGCATGATCATGTTCATTATAGTTAGTTGGAGACCTTCCTTATGCCCCCTCCCAAAAAAAAAAAAAAAAAAAAAACAGAGAACAAGCCAGAAAACGGATAAACAACGAGAATAGAAGACAACACAAAAAACAATGTTAGAAAATATTTAAATCGTTGACAAACACACAAAAAATGGGCGCAAAATTTTTTCTTGCATGTTTTCTATTAAGGGGGTGCTGAATAGAGAAGGCTACACATAGTTAACTTCCACCAGATAATCTCCAAATGCGTTGACATGACTTTATCAAACCACTAACTGGTCTTCTATCTGCTAATGTGTTGACATAGCTTTATCGGTCTTATATTTGCTGCATTGACATGATTCGACCACTAAGTTTGCTTATAATAAGATTTTTCTACGTTTTAAATGAGCATTATATGTTGTCGCTAGTTGATTGTTTCAATACACTAGACTCATTATAAATATCTATTAGAAACAAGTGCTCGGCACTTGTTAATGTAAGTGGCTTTCCATGTCTTTATATGATGTTTACATTTAAAGTCTACGGTTTGTGGTTAGATGATGTTCAAGAGAAAATAAATGTATTTGAAATGTGTGATGTTGACACACAATGAAGATAAATTGTTTAGCTGTGAATGTTTAAAGGACTATATATGTTTCATAGTTGGCTTATGTGTTGAAGGTGTATACTTCATTGCCATAAAGTAATGAAAATTGCAATATTTTAATTGCGGTTTAAGTGTGTGGCACCTAGAAAGGAATGTACTTGCGTTCAAGTGTGTGGCGTTTAAAGCCTTTGTGAATTCAGGGCCTTAATGAATTATGCACATCTGGTTAGTATTTTTTAAACATTTCTAGAAGAGACAATCACAACAAGAGGCATTGACTTTTTTTACTAAAACGTGTTATCACAGTATAGTATAAGGTTACAATAATGGAAGACTTGCATCATCCACAAAAAAGACTTATTTTGTAGGCATTTTGTAGTTATGGGAAGAAAATTGTTACCATTTGTTTTCAAATGACTTAGCTATTAGAAAATGCTTTTCCGAGTCAACTGTTTAGTTAACAAAACCCACTTTGTCGTTAGTGAATGATTGATGTGCATCCATTATCACCATCTTGACGTGCATGATACTAGGAATCCTGGCTCTGGCTATGGAAATAGCGTTGTGGCATCTTGCCGCTGTAGTATCTGCTTGTTTCTTCCCCTTCTCTTTCTTTATTCCTGGGCCAGGAATAAAGAAAAGAGAAGGAAGGAAGGAAGGAAGGAGGGAAGGTTCTTTTATCGTCCGCGGAGGCCAATCGGCCTATGGGACCCAAATTACACGGGTGCAGCAAGCCCGTTGCTACCCGGATTAAAAAAACCCCTTACGAGGGAAAAACCGTCGCAGCAACAAGCCTGCTGGCAGCTTACAAATATACATATACACATGAATTCCAAGACCCTCGTAGGCACGTTAGAGGGGACGAGAGGTGAGTCCGCAGATCCAAAACCTCCGGAGGTAGGAGCAAAGGGATCGAACCGACGCACAGATCGAGTAGCTCGTCGTGTGCACTGTGTCGCACCAAGAGGTCGTTAGTGAATGATTGACGTGCATCCATTATCACCATCTTGACGTGCATGATACATAAATAAAAGATAATAGTTGACATTGTCTAACAATTGTTGGATATAAGGTCGACAATTGCCTCCTTAACTATAAGCTTGGCCTGCTATGGCTGTCGTCGTCCTCCTCATTCTAATGTTGGGAGTGAGTCGTCTTCCCACAGCTTCTCCATCTTCTATAGGTCGAAAATCTGGTGTCAATACCACGGTAATTGTGGGTTCAGTTATAGGTTCACTCGTGGTGGTAGTCCTAGTTCTTCTAGTTATATTCTATGCGTGCATCAGACCCAAAGCGAAGCCCGCCCGAAGAAAAAAAGTACCGGGGGTGAAAGCTCCTCCCACCAGGGAGATCAATACATGGGAAGCTAAACTTCAAGAAAAGCTTGTTCAGAAGTTCAACTACGATGATCTCCCTTTATGCCACCCAAAACTTTAGTCGCAAACAACTCCTAGGTCAAGGTGGTTTTGGGAAGGTTTATAAGGGTTTGCTGCCTAGTGATGGTTCTGCTGTGGCCATTAAGGTGATGCCCAATGCTTCCGCGCATAGCCTAGAGCAATTCAAAGCAGAGGTCTCTGTGATCGGAAACGTGAGGCATAAGCATTTGGTGAGCCTCAGAGGCTGGTCTCATGGCAACGACCAACTGCTCCCTAGTTTACGATTACATGCAGAATGGTAGCTTGATCAACACATTTTCAATAAGTCTCTTCCTTGGATCAACCGATTTGAAATAGTAAAGAATGTAGCAGAGGATTGTACTACTTGCATAGTGGTTGGTATCAGAAAATCATACACAGAGACATTAAGGCTGCTAATGTACTTCTAGATGACAAATTTGTTGCATATATAGGAGACTTCGGTCTAGCTAAGTTCATGGATGTGACTAAAATCCAACAAACCATGACAGAATCGGGCACCAATGGATATATTGCTCCAGAATTGGTCTTGGAAGGTAAAGCTAGCGAGAAATCTGATGTTTACAGCTTTGGGATTCTTCTACTGGAGATCGGCTGCGGAAGACCTGCCCTTGATCCGGAACTTGGGGCTGGTAAGGAAGGGTTGTTGTTGGATTGGGTTTGGAAAGCACAGGAAAGGGGCGCCTTGCTTGAAGTTTATGATCGCAGGCTGGAAACTGAATATGATGAAGCACAAGTAATTCTGGTTTTATCCCTCGGATTGTTATGTGCCCAGCCTGATCCGAATGCCAGGCCTAACTCCAGAACATGCAGCCTCATCTTGAATGCCGAAGTCCCACTTCCCGAACTTCCAAGCTCAAAACCCCTAAGAATGGCTTTTACTTCAACAAGTAGTCTCTCTAAGAGTTCCGGCAGCTTCTTGTCCAGCAACAATACAAATTCTAGCATCTCCGACGAGCATAGTTACAGTGCCTCTCCACCAAGACGATGTCCATGTTTGAATTTATGTTCGATATCTACAAAAGTACACATTGCCAAAAGCATGTTAAGGTAAGGTAAGGTTAGCTGTCTTTGCCTCGGCTGATAACCAAAAATGTGTGGCCTCGGTTGTACATCCTCGGCCAGACACGTAAGGCCTCGGCCCGCTGTCCGATAAGGTTTTATGGGTTGTTGCTCCTCCATAAGTGGTTTTTAACCTGGCCAAAGGTGAAAAGGCTAGCCAGAAAGGCAAAACGTTCCTAAAGGGTGTACAAAGCCAAAAGGTAAAAGGCCTTTTTGATAGGTTACTTTTCTAAGATCATGCCAAAATAATTAGTTTGTGCCTCCATCTATCTAATGTGGTTCTAACACAAAACATAGGTGCCTAGATTGGTAATCTTGTTCATCTAGATTGATGCCAAAATAGTTAGCTTGTGCCCCCATCTAGCTAATGTGGTTCCAAAAAACCTAGGTGCCTAGCATAAATGTGGAATTGTAGAGCATATGTTACACCTGGGAATTAAAAATGTCCCATTGAAGGGGCAATTGCATAAAATTGTTCGTAAATTCTAAGTGAGAAACTCCTGATGCTGAATTCTGGCATCCTTGCAAAACTAATAACTGGTATAGAATCAATCGCTATAATCAAATCAATCACTTAGGAAATATGTGAAAATATGGAAGTATAGACTAAGTACCACGATTAGCTTGTACATATGAAAGGTAAAATGGACAAAGAGAGTATTAAGTGTGCGACCATCTATAAGAATCTTATAATTCCCAGGCATTAAGAATCTAAACCTGTTTGCAAAATAAATCTCTTCCTTTGCATAAATTATCTTGAATCCTTATAATTCCCAGGCATTAAGAATCTAAACCTGTTTGCAAAATAAATCTCTTCCTTTGCATAAATTATCTTGAATCCTTGCTAACCTTTAGGAACAAAGCTTGTTTAGATCTGTCAACATGACTGCACAATTTCATTATTAAATAACATCCGCAATATGTCTAAAGCAGAAGCTGCAATGCCAGCCTGAGTCTGCTAAAATTGTGTTTAATCGTCTGGAATGCCCATACGTTGCCAGCTAATTGAATCCACAAAGAATTCAAAAGAGTACAAACAATTGTTTAATCAAAGATGCATTATAGAAGGATAACCATCACACCACCTGAGCATCTCAATAGTGTGCCCACTTAGAATTTCATCAGCATCTGACATTATCAATAGATCATTTGATTTAATCCCAGCTTCTTAGCTTCTTGAAGGACACGGTTCATCTGTTGCCTTTGATATATTTTGATCAGGAAGGGTGTTTCCCCTTTCTCAAGTTTCCTACTAAAAATAGAACCATAAAATAGCTTTGATGCCATTAGATTCTATGAGACCCAAGCGTGTCACATAAGGCACTAATTCCTGCCATCTTATTTCTAGGATATCAAGTTCATTATTGAAGATGATGGCATCAAATACATGACATGGTTAGTATAAGAACAAACAATATGCAATGACCTACGGAGGCATGGCAGATGAAGATTTCAAAGCAGTTACACAATGCAAGAATACAGCTATACCATTTCAATGTCATAATCTGCCGAAATTGGATTTTTCACAGCTATTAACGGAGTAGCACACGAAAGTATATGATGGCTACAAACAAAGCCACTGCAGTAAATTGTGAGCGCAAAGAATTTGAATACAGAGAACTTATGAAATCCACAAAGCATTCTAAAAGGATAGAAATCACACCTTCTGAAGTGGTTTTTTTGTAGTCCCTTAGCTAATAGACAGGTCAAGACAGGTCGCCAGTAGACAGGTCACCAAGAAGCCCTATAGAATATCTTTAAATTGCACAAAACTCCTTCATGCAATGCACTCTACACATCAGTCCAGGTGTTAATCCGTTCGTGAGAGGCACAGAAACGTGAAAGCCTGCAGGGATTTCTAAAAGGTCAAGCTTTCATCTGTGTCCCATCGTGTTCTAAAGACAAAGCAAGTAATTTGCCGGCGTAGATTTGTGAAGAGCATAGTTGCTATGGTCGAACTGAAGTTTAAGAAGGCCCGAGAACCAACGACGGATCCAACCAAACATTGTTTTCCCTTTGCATCAAAATTTGTAAGCAGTTGTACAGCCAACAAAATTATGATTACTGCAACGTCACTAGCCTAGAAACTTCGACCATTCATGTTTGGCTTATTATCTGATCAGCACAGTGAGCTTAAAAACACTGCCTCTTTTGCTAGAACAGAGTTTCAGAACCCTTGATGCTTGCTATGGAGCTGCTCTGCTACAATTTCCTTTTATGCCTGGCAACAAAGCATTGGGGAAACAGCGGATAGCTGATGTTAGAAGAAACCCTATTTCCTTTTCTACAAACTAAAATTCACCATAGCATGCCATAGCCATAGCCATATCCACCTTGAAGCCGTTCTGTCTTGCAAAACTGCCATCACCGAGAAGTGAAGAAGAGGAGATTGCCATCGCCAAATTAGTCAAAGTCGAAGATTCACGAATGTCAGAAGTAGAATAAGAAGCCAGAAGCTCTGTATACAAAATGAACATTCTTGGTGAGAAAATGCTGGATAACAGAGCGGCAGGATGGTAAAGCAGGCAGGTATGGCAGCTGCTGCCTCCTCCAGTTCTCGCTCCTCCGATCCTCATCCTCGATCAAGCACCCTAAATTTGCGTATTCTTAGGGTTTAGGCGCCCTTTTTTTTAATATTTTTTGGACGTCACTTTTTTAGCCTTTTTTACGCCACTTTTTAGCCCTAAGATTGCGTCATGAAATCTCGGCCGTCGAATTTAGGGCGTGGTCCACTTTTTTAGCCTTTTACGCCACTTTTTAGCCCTAAGATTGCGTCATTAAATCTCGCCGTCCGAATTTAATTGGTGGTCCATTACAGACTAAAACATTATAATATAAGATACTTCAAAACCGGATATATCAGAGAACTACGCATATGGCAAGGTAACATTGCCAATTTATAAGTTGTAGATGGTACATCATATAATGCATGATTCCTTTCGTATGAGGAAATAGAAGCAAGAAAGGCTTGATGTGAGAAGTTCAGTATGTTTTCTATGACGTGCGCTTGATGTGAGAATGATAACCATTGGATTTGTGTTTTTTAAATGCCTTGCTAGGGGCTATTTGACCCCATCTTGATTTGCATGGGACGGGATCACGTGGATCGCCATATATTTTGTGGGATATTGCATGATCTAATGGTCACAAAAATTGAGACACCCCAAACGATAAGTATCCATTTGCCTAATGCCTAGTATCAAGATCTTCTTAGTTACTAGTAATGGTGCCAGATTCTTCGGGCATGAGTTGGTACATGGAGATGATCAGAGAGAAGAAAAGAGACAGACATAAACCTAAATAAATTATCAATTTTAGAGCTTCTTCCTTCTAATTTGAAAATTGATGGGCAAAGCTAGAGACGCGTCGTTATACATAATGGCAAACCAAGCCCAGCATTGCTGGGCTAAAGTTACAAATATATCAATTGATGAACCTATTGATATGTTATCTATATCATAGAAAATACCTTATTAAATGTGAAATGAACTTAATTGAGTGGTTTATGAATATGGCATTCAATATATAGAATACCTTTGTAAAGTGAAGAATAAAAAACGTGTATACAATAAATGTTGAAAGGGCAGAGTTGCTTGGCATGTGCAACAGCTTCTTACTACACTTTCTATTCTGCTTCGCTAATGTTAATCAAATTGTGGAAAAATGTACAAATTCATTGTACATTGACAATAAAAAAGAACATGTTTCCTATGACATTATTCCATATCGTATCTTTGCAACTATTTATGGTGCATAGTCTGTAAACCCTTTTTGTCCAATAGATCTTCATGCATAGACGTTCTATTTATTTTGCATGCCTAGCATATAAATTTGTCCAATATATACTATAATTTTTCCTCTATTAAACTATGCAGCGCTTGACTTATTTGCGAGGAATATTTGCAGGAGATTTGCTCAATCGAGCTTCTTTGCAATAGAAGGGAATGTTCCGCACACCATCTGCAAAATTAACATATAAGAATAAAGATTAACATCAACAATGATAATGACCAACAAAGTAAATTTTATAAAACATGAACGAATATGAAGTAATATTTTGCAAAGTAATTATGTTATTAAGGATGCTCTTTCAGTTGTCTGAACGAAAGCAAAGAAAAAAAAACAACAAAGAATAAAACCCACCTTAATCTTGGCTCATCTCATCATGTAAGTAAATATCTCCTGTGAATAATGTATTAGCAGATTAGGAATGAAATGTATGTCATGCAATGTAATGTGCAATGTTGCTGTCAAATGAGAAGTTACAAAGTGAACTGGTTACCTTTGTCTTAGTAAATGGGTTGGACTGGACTTGAGGAACTCAGATATGTAGAAAAACCTAAACACCAACACTCCAGTATCAGTAATCATGCATACCATTTGTCTCACACTGTTGGTGACATTTTCAACGGGCATGTATGAAATAATCGATGACATGTTTGCTCATAATCACTTACAGACACTCCCTCTTGCAACTATAAGCCCATTGGAAGTGCTCTGTAAAATCGTGTAATTCCCTTTCTTGTATACATTAACTTGTATATGGATTGTACGTCTTCCATAAAGTAGCATAATTCTGAGTCAGATATTAGAGTTACATAAATTAAAAAGTTCAACACATAAACACTCCAATATCAGTAGTCATACATACCATTTGTCTCACACTGATGATGAATGGATATGTATGAGATAATCGATGAGATGTTTGCCAATGATCACTTCCACTTGCACACCGACAATCCCTCTTGCAACTATAAGCATATTGGAAGTGCTCCATAAAATCGTGTGATTCCCCTTCCTGCATACATTAACTTGTATGTGAATTGCACATCTTCCATAAAGTAGCATAATTCGAGTTGCATAAAGTTCAAGATTGCATAAGTCCAATAGAGGAGCATGCATTGGAGACCTACTTGCAGACACAGACTCATAGGCCAAAACTTCAGGTGCATAATATTACTCTGTCGAGTGTACTATAAACCTCGATATACGAATCCTGTATGTCATAATTTTATGCACGAACCTCCAATAATGTACTTGTAAAATCACCAGAGTTAACCCCAAATTCAATATCTGTCAAGAAAAACTGCCTTGCAATTGCTGGATGTACAACACATATAAATAGGAACCACTATCGCAACAATAGCTCTGTTACAAACAAAGAAAGGCCCCATACTGGTTCACCAAGAAAACCCACAAAACATTTTTAAAATGAAACAACTATCAAGCAGTTAATACATAAGCTAAAAAGGAAAAACTGTGGACCACTCAAATCGATGCAGCCAAAATCGTCTGCCTAATTACTGGTTGCCCAATGCTTCCTGCATAGCCTAGAGCAATTCAAAGCAGAGGTCTCTGTGATTGGAAATGTGAGGCATAAGCATTTGGTGAGCCTCAGAGGCTGGTCTCATGGCAACGACCAACTGCTCCTAGTTTATGATTACATGCAGAATGGTAGCTTGGATCAACACATTTTCATTAAGTCTCTTCCTTGGATCAACAGATTTGAAATAGTAAAGAATGTAGCAGAGGGATTGTACTACTTGCATAGTGGTTGCCATCCAAAAATCATACACAGAGACATTAAGGCTGCTAATGTACTTCTAGATGACAAGTTTGTGGCATATCTAGGAGACTTTGGCCTAGCTAAGTTCATGGATGTAACTAAAATACAACAAACCATGACAGAATCAGGTATCAGAGGATATATTGCTCCAGAATTGTTCTTGGAAGGTAAAGCTAGCGAGATTGTTATGTGCCCAACCTGATACGAATAAGACGCCAAACTCCAGAACTTGCAGCCAAATCTTGAATGCCGAAAGCCCACTTCCTGAGCTTCCAAGCTCAAAACCGCTACTGGCTTTTACTTCAACAAGTAGTCTCTCTAAGAGTTCCGGCAACAATACAAATTCTAGCATCTCCTATCAGCATAGTTACACTGCCTTTCGGACCCCACTATTGTCTTAGAAGCATGTAGGTGCTTCTGCATGTTATCAAGCTGGTAATGTTTGTATTGCCAAAAATTTCATTTGGCTTCTATAGAATAATAAGAACAAAAAGAAATTTAGCTTCTCTTCTGCATCTTCATGAGCCAGAGGCATCGC
Organism: Isoetes taiwanensis; assembly: GCA_021234155.1. NCBI lineage: Eukaryota > Viridiplantae > Streptophyta > Lycopodiopsida > Isoetales > Isoetaceae > Isoetes > Isoetes taiwanensis. The sequence continues at coordinate 46,901 of JAJEKV010000790.1, forward strand.
AATAAAATATCCTTTTTAATTACCATTCTACAAATTATAAGTTGGTACACTTTTCTTTCCTCTTTCTTTGAACGCATGGTTGTGGCAGCTCTAGGTAACAAAATGTCGCATAATGTAGCTTAAAACATCATATATAGAACTAGGAACTGTGCCCAACGTCGTTGGACACAAGCTGAGAAACTGTAAATGATACACTGTAGCACTAAGAGAATAACCCAAAAGTACGCCATCATTACAAACGACATTGTTTTTTGTTTCCTTTGTGATTTGTCTATCCCACTTTTACCCTTTGTCTCACAACTAGAGAATGGGCTGTTTGCGACGTCGGTTTGCGGCGTATTTGAAACGTCCATGTCGCAAAATTCGCGCGCGTTCTAAAGACGTCGCACAAAATTCAAACGACGTCGCATGTGCAACGCCCCACGCCGCTATTGAAACGTTTGGTCGGGCATTCGCAAGGTATCCTATGTGGCGGTGACATGGCAATGTGGGTTAAAGTTAAGCGGCGTGTGGCGTCGCCGGGTGCAACGTGTGACGTCGCATGTGAAACGTGTTACGTTGCATATTGTACGTGTTACGTTGCATATTTATGCAGCGCAAGTGCAACGTCATTACAACGTGAAACGTTGCAACTGCAACGTCTCATTGCGACTTTAAGAATAAATACAAAATAAATACAAATATAAGTATTGAGGTGTTGGTAAGGCCTCAGGTTTGTTAGCTAAAGGTTAGGGGTTCAAGTCCACGAAAAAATATTTTAGACGCACATATATGTACGTCTTAGCAACATATGAGCGGCGTCGTAAAACGTCATAAGGACATATTTTTATGCGATTTGGACGCCCATGACGCTTCGCTAATCGTCACAGTGCGACGTGGCGTCGCCCGCGATTTGAATCCACGGCGACGTCATTTGCGACGAGCGGGAAACGTTATTAAAGCATGTGCATGCGACGTTTGATGTTCTCGTTACGTCGCAAAGACGTCGCAAATGACGTCGCAAACTGCCTATTCTGTAGTAGTGTCTTTTTCCTTTCCTCATTTTCCTTATACGTTTCCTTTCTTCTTTTTTTATTCTTTTGTTTTTGTTCCACACCCCCACCCCACCCCCACCCCCTTCCCCTTCTTTTTTAATCTTTTTCCTTTTCCATTCCATTCTATTCTATTCTATTCTATTCTACTAGTCTTGGTCAAAGATTCTTTGGGCATATATTGGGAGCCTTAAATGTTTTGGTTGTAATGATAAGAAATAACTTAGTCGACATGCAATTTATAGAGGCATAACCAAGATAAAACATGGTACTACTCGATTGTTCTGAAACTAACGGTAAAGTTACATTTAACTCAAGATCACCAACCACGATTATAGCCATCATAACAAATAATCGTCATCCCGTCTTCGTCTTCGTATGATGAATAGATGGATCTTTTATAGCAAGGACAACATAAAAAGAAACTACATATGTAAAGATGCTATTCATTCCATAGAAGTGGTGTTGTATATATATGATACTATAAAATTTGATTTGGTGTGTAAACTAAATAAATAAATGTTTTACATGGTGAACAACTTTTTCCAAAGAAATGCACGTCAAGGTTCTTCTAACCACTCTTCGTAAATCCCACATGGTTTTGCAATCATCATCACAAACTTAATGCATTTTATTGCCATTCTTGTTTTTGAGTTTCTTTGAGGACCGCATTTGTACAATCTGTAACTATAATCAACTTACCATAACCATCATTCAATTAAATTGGGATTATGTCTTAATTTTGGGACAAATTTCATATTGCATGTTTTTAGTAGCATATTCAAATTCACACATTTCACCTCAAAATTATGAAAACGTAATATCATGTTATTTACAAAATAGTCAATATTTCACAATATAGCACCATATCATAAAAACGTGATAAAAAAAATGTACATAGTTATTCAACTTTCTTCAAGCACCCCCAATGATATCATAGCCTTCTTCCTGACATCCTGAGGTATTGTAATTCTCGCATTTCTAGCTGGAATAGTGTTTGGAGTCCATGAGTACAAAACACTTTCATAGTCTAGCCAAAGATCGGGATCACTTTCATTTTCTCCTCCATCTCTTTGTCCAACAATCGACTAGCCACCTTTCTTTATCCGAATCGTTGGTCAAGCGACGATGACCGACACCACCATTCCACCCGCACATGGTTGAAGTTAATATTACCTTCTTCTTTGCAAATATCGAGGAGATAGTGAACCCCAACCCACCGGATATGTATCTAAATCTGGCGGCTTTACTACCACAAATTGGTGGCATTCCAAGTCGATTGGAAGGTTCATAAGCATCCATGCCTAGAAACTTTGGCCTATTGTTCTTAGGGACCAACATAGTGTTTGTCGGAAGAAGGAGGAGCATATTGTTTATGTAATGCTACTTTACAAGTGTCATCAACATCCTCAAGACTGCTAAGGTCTTCCACCTAGTTTTAGGCAACCACCCTTCTTTCAATTCATCCGAGGATGTGTCTATCTCCTCCAACGGGTTAATCACCTTCTTCCATGTAAGCCACCAAGGCACGGTTGGTGTCATCCGGATTGGTTTGCCAATGCTTTATATAGTCCTGGATTCCTTCCTTAGTCAATCCCAATTGCTTCACTTCTTCAATGGGTTTTAGAGCCTTTGGTTGAGTTAGAGGTATTATAGGCTTGCCATTCTCATCTCTACGCCATATTTCCTCCCCTCCTCTCCTCCTCCTCCTCGAAGGTCTCATCTTCCATTGGAAGATTGGAATCCCATCTCTCACCCAAAAAGTGAACTGGGGCAGAGGCTGGAATGACCTTCAAGATCCAATGTATAACCATCCACAAAGCTCTTCCAATCGGGCACTTCTTCTATGAGAGAAGCTATAGGGTTTGGAGTAGTGCATTCATGCAAGATTTCCATTAGCCTAGGAAAGTTGGATTTCATCGCTGCAAGATACAACTATATTTGCCAAATAATGCATCCACATCCTCATGGGTATGCCCGGCATAAGAAACCCTAAATTAACTCTTTCAAATATCCCCAATTGCAAATTAAGTAGGATGGGAAAGAAAACATCCACCGTTCTTATTTTGGCCAAAGACAATTATCAAGTTGCAAGAGAAACCTTTGGGTAGATATTGAGGTCTAGTGCGTTGAAGTTGAAGCTCCAACATGTTCATTAGACCCATGCTTCCTAAACCTTGCCTTCTTGAACTTTTCAATATTGTTAGGGTTTCCATCTAACAATGCTCTATGTAGTGCCCGGCTAGTCAGAGGGTCCGGAGGTGACCATTGTATCCATTTTCATAGTTTTTCAAACACCTCATGATACTCCCAATATGAAAATGCGGACCATTACTCCACAACTCCAAACTAAAATGGCCAAGAGGGTTTGAGTCTACGCCCATGCAAGATTGCCCCGATCATTGAGAGATCCGTGAAGGGTATGATCTTCCACATGACTTTGGTATGTACTTGAATTGTGGAAGACAAATCTTTTGTTGGTCCATCTTGTCATGTATAATACATAAATAGTTATTGGGTTTCAATGCGGATAAAGTCCTCCACATCCAATAACATGATCTACATGATAGTTGGTCATCATATGGTCCTTCATATGCTCCTTATCCTAGCCCTTTGACTAGGTTGCACAGTCTTATCAAGAGTCTCCTTCAACTTAGCACAAATTGCACTTTGCAAAGTTGTTTGAAGTTGCTATGGTGACATTGAATTGAAATGCTTCTTCCATAACCTACTAAAGCTAGGGTTGGGATATTGGAAGAATTCCCAATCTCGAAGTAGGAAATTCACTTCTTCCAAAAATACTCTTTTTGAGTACAATGTGATGACAACCTTTTCTCAACAACTGCTCTTCCCTTTTCATCCCTTACGCTTTTGTGTGGCATAGACTCTGATTGAAATCAATATATTTTTCAAATATCTCCCCGGCAGATAAAGGTCCTAGTTGTTGGTCTCAACAAACCATTATTTTCATGTAAAGCAATCCCGTTCCCCTCACTTTTTTTTTTGCCAATTATGCCATGAAGAAGTTGGAATTGCATGGATATTCTCGCCATGCTTTTGCACATATCCATTTGCCTAGCAAAGGGTATCTTTTTCTGTTTGGGTCTCTTTCATCCTCAAGTGCATGCTTTCAAGATTGTGTACATGTAGGTCCTCCTCTCATCATAATTGTACTCTTGAAAAGTGGCTCTTGCTTCCACCAATTGTTCTATTGTAAAGAATTGCATACAAGCACTCCAACAACAATCGAGCCCCTAACCTTCACCATTGTCTCAACGTTTGGTGTCACTAATCAACTTGGCTCTTTTGCTAGGATAATGTCCGCAATCGATACTTCTCCCCTTTTGCCTAGGTTTAGAGTTCCAATTGCCAATGGATCAATATCAAGGCGATCATTGTCCCCAACAACCTCGTGCTCAAAAAAATATAATCCTCCACAAATTGAACACTACTTATAGGCCATGCCATGATGCAAGGAACCTCAATTGCTTGACACAACCAAAACATTCCTTGTCACCCAAACCTTTACCTTTCGGTTGTCTTCCAACATCGAAATTGCAATACCAATATTGTCTTCCCTAGCCTTTCATCATTATCGCCTTTGACCAGGGATCGCTAGCACAATGACTCCTTGGCCTACTATTTCCCTTGTTGCACTTGTGCATGATTCTCACCTTCTTGTTCCTCCATTGCACCCTACTATAGAGGACTAATTCGGGAAAGGACTCGGTGAGACACAAAACCTACCGATCACAAAGTTAAAGATATACAATGTATAAGAGAGAGGGTAGCCGAACATGGGAACAATATCGGACTACCCCAAAAAAGAAAATATGCTAAGGCATGATAAGAGGGCAATGGCGGGGTTCTCATCGGGATAAAACCCCGCTCTTTTCGGGTTTTCGAGGAAAACCCTAATGAGAAATGGTCGCCACCAACCTCGAATGTGTTGCCTAGAGAACAGAGAAACCTGGGACGAGCTGGCAAACCAAAGCACGACTCCCAAACAACCGCAAAAACCCCATGTAACAACGAGGATGATGAACGAAACCAGCCAGGACTTAAAAAGCCGATTGGAAGATAGCTTAAAAATCAGAATACCAAAAACTCAAAAAACACCAGTAAAGAGTCAGGGAAACAAGCCTAGCCATAAAAAAGAATCCGCAGATCAAGAAAGCCGGAAGAGATAAGGCATAAAATCGACAGAAAAAGAGCAGACAAAAAAGATAGCCACCGACAAGGTGGAAAAGCATCACCCGCCGGTGGAAAACATGATAAAGATGCATCACCCTCAAGGTGGAAATAAAAAGATCAAGCGCAAGTAAGGAGAAAAACACAGAAAATGCCAAGGAAACAAGAACAAGGAAAAAGCGACACCCACAAGTGAAAACCACAAAAAGAGCAAGAACCAATACTAATACAAATGAAAAGACGTCACGCCCCACGCTAAAGAGGGTGGGAGGGGGGAAGCTACGAACTAAGAAAAATCTGCCAGGAGAAGACGCATAACCGGCCCCGAGAATGGAACTAGCTAATAGGAAAATTCGCCCTTTCCTAATGGGCGATCCGATGGCTCCTGACGATGGGATTCCGGGAAAGGACTCGCGAGAGACACAAAACCGCCGACTACCAAAGGACTTCCTTAACTATAAACCCAGCGCCGCGAAAACCTCCGTGTGTTGAGTAGGGTCGCAGCGACATTTGTGTGGAAGGAAGAGCGGAGAGAGCTAAGACGACAAAGAAGGTGAATCAAAATCAAATCGAAATCCAAAGCTGAAAGATAGAACTCCAAGTCAAGAATGAGGAGAAGTGCCCCAACCCTCCTCGCAAGATCCAAACCCGCAGATAACCGGCAGTAAAAACATCAAGGAGCACTACTAGATCATGACAGAAGAGGTTGTAGACTAGGTAAAGCGGACGGATTAAAAAAAAAAGCTAGGGCCATATATAGGGTCCGGAAATACCAAAGCAAAAAGACAACAGTGGGATGATAGCGGAAAACCAAAACGTGAATGACAATCGGAAGGGACATGATAGAAAAAAATAAGAACGCCTCGGGCTGAAACGTAAAATATAAAAAAAGAACTGAATGATAGGGTTTAATGAATGTGCATGACGGCTGAAGCGCTAAGCCGCACAACAACTCAAATCGATGTGAGCTTTAGTAATGAGGAAATCAACAATACATGAAAAAAGAGATAGCATCACCCGGAGGGTGGAGAAAGCGCCACCCAATGGTGGAAGAAAAACCAGATAAATACAAATTTGCTCCATCTGGGGGAAAGAAACAACGCCACCCACAAAAATAGTCCAAGAGAAACTCATGTCACAAAATTGCAAAAACGCAATATCCGGCACATCTAAACATAGCTAATAGCAAATATGATAAATAATAATAGCACACAATGCGATGATATCCCAATACACCGTGAACAAAGAGCTCAATCCGGTTAGCTAGAAATGTATGCCCCGACAAATGATGCATAAGGATAGCATAATGCACAATGCACAATGATAGCACAATTTACAGGTGAAAAAAGATCTCAACAACCAACTAGAAAGGAATCCCCAAGACAACTAGAATGCGACAAGACGCACCCCCATGGATGTGTCTAGGAAGTTCTTATATGAATACAAATCAGGGACGCATGTCCGGTGGAGGTTTTTCGTGATTCGAATGAGATCCACTGATCAAGTCCATGCATGTGTAGCCCCGACACATAGACAATAAGACAAAGAAGAAACTCAACCTAGGGCAATGTGTAAGCAGATATACAAAATATTCAAACCAAGTATAAGTCCAAACCCAAATACATAATATACATATAAGAAATGTCGCTATAACGAACAAAGAGGTGGAAAACAAAATTAAAATACTTTAACTTCAAGAACGAGAATGCAACTTCATGAAGAAAACAAAATAATTAATGCCACACAGTGAACAAAGGAATCAACAAACACTAAAGCTCCCGGATGATCATGCCAAAAAAGAAGAAAAATCTTAAGCGCCAACCCAAATACTCCCACTCCACGATATGGGTCCAAAACTAAATACATAATATACATAAGAAATTTAGCCACAAAGGACAAAGAGTCGGAAAAACATGTCGAAAAAATACTTGAATGGGGACAGAAAAGGACTCAAAAAGTTTAACTGGAACGACAATAGAAGAGAGAAGAGAGAGAGAGAGAGAGAGAGAGAGAGAGAGAGAGAGAGAGAGAGAGAGAGAGAGAGAGAGAGAGAGAGAGAGAGAGAGAGAGAGAGAGAGAGAGATGGTTTTGGAGGCAAACCCGAGAAGAGGAAGTCAGGGTCGCTTGAAAGGATCAAAGGGCCAGGTTGACAAAGGAGTGGAGATGGTGATGGGTAGGACAGTTTGTGTGGAAGGAAAAGTGGAGAGAGCAAAAGTTGTGGAGCAAGGTGAATCAAAGGCAACCGGAATCTGCTAAGATAGAACTCCAAGTCTAGAATGAGAGGGAGAAGTGCGCTTAACCCCCTCACAAGATTCAGCCGTAGATACCTGCCAGTCATCACAAGATGGATAGATAGATAGAAAAAAAAAAAGCGCTCGCTGAAATGTGAGAATAAAAAGACGAATCATAAAAATGAATGAATGTGCACGACGAAGCCGCGAAGTCGACAACAACAAGCACTCAAATCGATGTGAGCTGATTAGTAACGAAAAAAATCAATAATACATGAAAAAGAGAAGATAGCATCACCCTGAGAGAGGGTGGAGAAAAAGCCGCACTCCAAATGGGTGGAAGAAAAGCCATGATAAATAGAAATTTGCGCCCCCATCGGGGTGGAAAAACAGCACCACCCACAAAAAGAGGGAAACCACCAAAATTGAGCCAACTTATTCCAAAGTCATGTAAACACTAAAATGTGATATCTATCGATAAAACCACATATACAAACTCAAACCAAACAAGATAATGTATGAAAGAACATGAAATTCAATATAAACAAACGAAGATAGATCATCGGATAGAAGCCGAACATCCCAAGATAAGGTACCCTTATTGCAGAACCCGTGAGGCATAGGGAGAAGTAAAACTTTTAACTAACAATACGCTAAAGTTTGAGAAGGTTCCGAATATTGCCCACAAAAAACAACTCAACAGTGAAGATGACCTTCCCTAAAATGAGAAGACCGCTATCAAAATAGATCACGGAATGCAACATAGGGATAATAGCAAGGGAAACCACAAGAGGACTTTAAAACCTAAGGTGCTGAGAGATGAAAAGGACAATAGATGTAGAATAATATGCCATAAGGACCGACCGCCCCATATTCAAAAAGCAATATACACATGCAAAAATACACCTCATGGAAAGCATTAATTATCAAGTGAAACCCATGCAAATGCACCCATAAGTTCAAAAGCCAAAGCTCTCCCATTATCCTAAAGAAACTCCAAACCAATGGGAAAGAAACATGTCTAGACAAATTGATTATGTAACAAGATGAATCTTAACAAATGACCCCAAAATATGACTTTAAGGAGTAAAATGAAATGCACATGGGTGCAAATGCAAAGAAATAGGAAACATGTGAAAACCACATTTGCACAATAAAATGCCAAGGTCTATCCTTATGTGCCAAGCTAGAAACCCGCCAAGAGAAGTTACCTTAATTGTGGCGTAGTAATGTGTTCAACCTCAAAAGCACAAATGAGAATGAAGAAAGAGAATAAAAGAGCACCACAAGATTAGAAATTTAACATTGGCAAATCCCAAATCTTTGTCAGCGTGTGGTGAAGTTGACAAAAAAGGCAACATAAAGCTAGACACGGTAGAAAAAGGAAAAATAAAAATAAAATAAAGATGTGCTCCAAAGAGCAAAAAGACCACAAAAAGGCCAGAGTAACAAACGAATGCCATAGTGCAAAAGGATAAGAAATGTAGTGTGTAAATAGAAGATCAAATATGAAAGAAACAAGATGGACTAAACAGACGAAATGAATATGGGTATGCATATAGTAGAATAGAGGAATTCGGATAAACAAAAAGTTGAAGGATGCGATGCCGGGCACGTAAGTAAACCAATATAAATCCCATAAGTAAAGAGGAATATGTGAGGAATGAAAGCTCTAAGGAAAAAATGAACAAAAGGAGAAAGGACAAACAAGCCCGAAACACGGACATGGAGAAGGCACAAACCTTGATTGGGATGGCAAAGGAGGCCGGAGAAGGCGTAGCAAACTTACAAGGGAACCAACACACTATAAAGGTGTAAAGCCCTAAAAACTGAAAAAGAGTTGATTGTGAAAATAAAAATGCGGGGTTGACAATAACCTAGGAACAAGTTGGAAGTTGAAAATAAGTGGTGAGCGTGTATAACAACAAAAGTGGACGGCAACTTACATAAGGAAACAACACACTAGAAAGGTGTAAAGGCATAATGAATGGAAAAGAGTCGATTTTGAAAAGAAAAAACGCGTGGTGGTTGACACTAACCCAGGAAGTAGATGGAAGTTGAAATTAACAAGTGCAAACCGAATGTAACATTAAAATGACAAGAAAAACGTGGTGGTTGACACTAACCGAGTAGATGGAAGTTGAAATTAACAAAGTGCAAAACCCGTAATGTAACATTAAAATGATAATGCGGCATACCGGGGTTTGAACCAAACATAAAAAAAGGCGTACCAACGGCCGCCGAAAAGGAGCACCGGCATGATAACGAAACCCGAAAGAAACAGTATTGTAGAAAAGGGCTTTGCCATGCACCATATAGGCAAGACAAAAAGAGATTGGTCGAGCCGGAAATTCGAAACCGCCGGTGACGCAAAGGAGTTAAAGGCGGAAAAGATATCGGAAAAGCCGCCATCGACAGCCGGCGATCTATCTGGCTTACGAAGGACCAAAGAACGATTGGCGACCAAAGACTGGGCCGAACGCCCAGCTCAGTTCAATCCCATTCACCTCATCTGGTTGATCGCGGGTGTATTTCAATTTGTAGCGCGTGACAATGCAAGCAGAAGAAGAGGCTGTAAAAGTCCGCGGGTAAAGCAGGATCAAGAGCCAGCCGCCAATAGGGTTCCCGCTTGACTAGAAAGCAATATCGAGATTTGATGACGCGAATCCCTTTGCTCCCGCATGGTGGTCGCCGATCCATCGCCATATTACCATTTTCACCTTCTGTGTCGGCCATTCCTTTCGTAGATTCGAACAAAGAGATCATGGATGGCTAATCTCGATACCATTGGAGACGGTTATGAAAATTCAGGAAAGGCTGGCTCAGGCCAATCGAAAGTAAAAGCAGAATCAATTCTAAAATCAAAAAACGGCAGCAATTTCACGGCATGCATGTAGTAAAGCAAGAATCGAAATAGAAGAATAAATGATAAAAGTATGAATCCAAATCCAATAACAGAGATATCAATGCTCACAGTAGTCCCGATCTGTAATAAGAAATTAGCACATAAAAGACATGCATGAATCCAAAAGCGCTACCCAATGCCCCGGTAGTCGATTCATCCATTCATTCATACATCCATTGCAAAGAAAATCACGAAAAACAAATGCGGAAGAAAAGCAATGTCCGACAAAAATCCCAAAGAACAAAACCAACCCATCTTCAGTTTTGCATGCCGAGAGCCTTAGTCTAGCATAGGCGTGATTTCTTCGAGATCATAGCGACAAAAAGAAACACGTAAGCAACACAAGTTTCTTTCTTCATTCATGCAGATCATATTGTGAACCATCTTAAAGACAAACGATGGCTCATCCTAGCTCTATTTTGCTTAATTTAAAGTTTGGTGAAAACCCGCTTGGTGAGAAGGGGCATTTCGGGTGTACACTGTGCGTGAAAAAAGAAGGCAATTAGTCTGCCGAGCCATGCAAATTCGCCTAGATATGATCCCAAACTAGATGAAATTCAGAAATACCGCAGATTCATAAAGAGAGAAGACACAATAGTGAATCCACCAAAAAGCACTAATCGAGCTAGATTATGCTCTAGCTTCCAAATCGATGGAGCAGCTATAAGAAATCAACAGAAAAGAAGAACGAAGATTTGCGGAATCATTCATTGCGACTCCTTGCTTGTTGGAAAAGCCGGGACGATCTCCAGGGTCGGATAACAACGATTGGATCAGCTTTTGTATAGGGATTCACCATGCACAATCGAATGCATCAAGCGAGGAAAAACAAACCGCAAAAAGCAATAGAAGATTGTGGAAAATCGACAGTAGACGCTAAGAATGCTGAAACCTGCAAAAACAAAAACGATGGAAGATTGTTGAAAATTGATAGAATCTACATAAGCTAGTAAATATGTTATCATCCCTCTTCATAAGGATTTGATCACTCCTCCTGTGTAGATGCCTTGGCGGCTTCGATGGCATCAAATTGAACAAAATAACAAATCTAAAACAAGGAAAGATAGAGGAAGAACGGTACCATACCATGCATGCCTTATCATCTCGTATCCCACCATAAGGACGAGAAGGAGATAGAAACTAATGAAACATATGATGGCAAGAAGAAGCTTTTGAAGGGAAAGAAGAAGAAGATCCATTGAAAAGAAGGAGAAACAAAAAGGGGAATGAGAAGATTCATAGAAAAGAAGCGGGGAAAAGAGTGGGTGTAAGGAAGGGAACCAAGAAACAATAAGCTACGAGAACTAAGAAAATGCTGCTGCGGAGAAGACGCCGATAACCCGGACTCGAGAATGGAACCAGCTAATATAGGGGCTCGCCCTTTTCTTAATAAGATCCGATGGCTCTGGATGATGGGATTGTTTTTCTTCAACATTCTTGCTAGGAGTTGGTTTTCATTGATATTGCTCTTTTCAATATGTTGCACACCATCTTTGAGTTGGAGAGGCACCATTGACCTAGGCAAATTGCACCCTTTTTAGTCAATGAGTAGGAAAAATTATTACACCATAAGATAAGAAAAGTAATTACATTTATGGAATATGTAGAGGTAAATCAAATTTTTTAAAAGCAAGAAATTCCTTGGAAATAGGTTTAATATAATAATAATAATGGGTATAAACGAAATCATTTAAAACAAAATTTTGGCAACAACAATAAATATATCCAAATTTTTTATCGAAAATTTGGATATATGATTACTGAAAAAGACATATAGCGATAAGGTAGGCATGAGAATTTTTATTATCCATAATAATATACCCTAGATGATATAGGCCGGGCGGGAATTTAAATGCACCGGGCGTGTTATTTGAGGCAATCAATTATTCACGCTAATTTCTAATTAACCCTATATAAATCCGGTTCACGTTCTCAAGCTCCATTCCTTCCAATTTTTTTTTCTCGCGGGCCATGAACCATGGCGTTCGGCCTCGGACATCAAACCTTCATGAAGAACCCGAGGTCTCCTTGAAGAGGCGCCGGATTGAAGACCCTGTTTCGATTGATTTTTTGTCCCAATTCTCCTCGATTAGATTAGGAGGAGGAAGAGGGAGGAGTTGGAGGAAGAGGAGGAGATGGATTCTCAAGAATTCATGATCGCTACGCCCGTGGTTGGTTTGACACGAAGCAGAAATGAATAATTCGAAGCGAAAGAAGAGGGAGGAGAAGAAGGAGGAGGAAGAAGGTCGAGAATTGACCAATTTACACACACAATAGTTAGCGGGATGAAGCGAGGGTTTGCATGGCTGCCTCTTTTCTTTTCTAATGCACCTTTCTTTCTCTTTTCTTTTTCTAACCTCTCTTTCTTCTTTCTTGCGAGACATGGAAGAACGATGATGTAGATCGGGTGGCCCTCTTCTTTTTTTTTTTTTGTTTCTGCATACGGGCATTTTTTTGTGATATTTTGTGAAGCCTTCGGGCATCTACTTACAAGCCATTCTTGGCATCTGTACATATCAATTTTGAATGAAATCAAATAGTTTTCTTCACAAACTTTTTCTTCAAACGGTTTTCTTCAAACAGTTTTTCTGTACATAGAAATATTTTGAATGAAATCAAACTGTTTTCTCCAAGCATTTTGTCTCCAAAGTGTTTTCTCTAAAATTTTGTCTCTGCATTTGTCTCAACAAAGTCTCGGGAATACTATAAATCAACCACATGAGAAATCTCTGATTCATCACAGCAGTATAGGAAATTTTTCTAAACGACCTAAAACAATTCCCCAACTCAACAAGTCATTTTTTAGCCTTGATAATTTTGCCTTTAACACTAGACCTGTCCCATGATGGACCATTAAAGGGCATTTTGAAGGTTCACAAAAAAAATCATATAAAATCAAGAACGCAAAAACTAGCCAAACCCTTTCTAGGAATTCATATATGGCAGTCATGCTTCACATAAAAAATACACAAAAATGTATCAGCTCCCATTCTTGTGAGTTATGCTCTAGCAAACCCAAGGGGGTCAAGTACCAAAAGCTTCATGTTCATACAAAGTAAAATTGTCTTGATGAAAAGATTTTTTTCATTTTTTTTGTTATAATGTTATTTTTCTACACGAGATATAGAGCAAGGCACAAAAAACTACATCTCAATTGGAACTCTGTGAAGGAAGATAGAGCAATTCAAACATGACAGGGTCAAAACTGTCTGCTGCCTTCTACAGTTGTGATATAAAAACAACAACTTTGAGAAGGAAATTTATTTTAAGTTCAAATTTGGCATATAAGTAGTTCACGAGATCCTCCATCATAGAAAAATGTTTGTTGAGTTTGAATTTGATGTTTTGACTTTTATTTCTATTTTTTATTTTAGGGAATTTATATAAATGGATAACATTGCTACATATGACTCTAGGTTGTCCTCCAAAAAATCACATTATGAAACTTATAAGGATGTGAAACCAATGCAAAAACAAACTTGTAAAAAGAGCAAAAGACGTAGTAAAAAAAAAAAAATAAAAAACGATATCGCATTTGTCCATTCTTGGTCCATAGTTCATTTAAAAATTGATAATATCCTTATGTTAGTCCATTTCAAGTTGAGTTTTGGGGACAGTAGCTTTTGGACCACTTTGTTTACAAAAATATTTGTTGTTCATTATCTTGAGGATTGTACTAGAATAGATAACATCAATTATATTATATCTTCCATGTTTATTCTAGATTTGTGCTATAAGGTGTGACTTTACAAAATCACATCCTCAAAATATCCCATGTCAAGAAACCAATGCAAAAAGAACCAAGGAAAAATATGGAAAACATTTACTATAAAAAATAAAGATAGACTGCTACTTGCAGTTGGTTTTGAACCATCATTGGTCCAAATGGTCAAAAGTTTGAAAATCATTAATGGTGCCATCTTAATCAATTTTGATCTCAACTTTCACATATAGTTTACTTGTATGATTCTCTATAGGACAAAATTAATTGATTAGGAAGGAAGGAATAATTTAAGGGTAAGGTTGAAGCACAAAAATTGAGAACTTATAAGGTATTTATGACCAATTGAACCTACATGGAATTTTTACACCTTTCAAAAATCATATGATAGAAGCTAAAAGTCATAGTATCATTCTTCGGGAAATTTGGATAAGGTGACAAGATAAATGAAGTTACTTCAACAAGTTATGGAAGGTGCGGCTAGGCAAAAGCTGGGCTTCGCCCTTGGCCGGCGGCCTGTTTTCGTCTGAAACCGAACCGCGGTCGATCTTTGGAAGGGCCGCATTTTTCGGCCTCATCTAAACCTCCGCCCCTCTCTTGATTTGGGCAAATAAATGCTGATGCAGAGTCCTTCGTCTCCCGAGTAAGTTCACGAGAACCGACCATAAGAAATCACGGAAAGAGGTAAAACCCCAACTAGGTCTTCGGCTTTGACCGTGAGGGTTAATAAATCAATAAATCAATAAGAATGCGTTTGGGAAAGCCCCGCACCGGCGCCGGGAAAAACGCCAGAGCTCATGAAAGGTACTCCGGTGCTAAGGGTTTTTTCATGCGCTTCACGTGGTATATTTTTCTTTCGCTAGTAGGTGTTGCTTCTTGGTGCAACGTAGAGGCCCTCCCTATCCCGGCAAAGGAGAGGATTATGAGCGTGATGATGGCTGCTCAGATCACCGGAATAGGCTACAGTGGTTTGCCATGGGCTGCCACCGGCGAGGGAGACTAGGGAGGCGGGCATTGTGGGAATGAAGCCCATATCCTTTTATGCGATGGGATGGTTCCAAGAGGCCTGTCATCTTTTCTTATTGCTTGGAAGAAGGTTATACATGAAATCTGCGATAATGGAATCGGCCGAAGTTAATGCGTATGAGCCTCGCTTGGTGGTTTGGGATATTTTTTGAGAATGCTTCAAGTGGCTCCTTCTCACTAAGATCTCTTATGGCCATTCTTGAATGGGAAGTAGCAGCCCAACCCTACCTTGATCAGGAAGGCGACGCGTATGGAAACAAGATTGGAAACTTTTATAGAGGTGGTGACCAGTGCGTAAAATATCTTATCGGGCCTATTGTGGAGCCTTTGTAATAAGGTCTTAGACCGTTTCTTTATAAAATTTAGCCTAGGAACTGAGGCCTTCTCTCCTATAGTATCCTATGGAGAAGAAGTTGAGAGAGGCTCCAAGTACTGGGCTAGAGTCTGGACTGCTTATCATGGATTGGAGAAGTGATAGCAGCTCTGGACTCACTGTATGTGTAAACACTCTTATCTTTTGAATACAATACAGATCATTCTTGCCTTCAAAAAAAAAAAAAAAAAAAAAAAATTGGATAAGGTTAATGAGAGATATATGCTCTATACAATTGGTCTCGTGGACCATAAATGGTGATGCGTGCTTATTAAAATTAAAACCTTTGAAATAACATGTTACTTTAATATGCAACGAAAGATTTCTATTGCCAAGAAAGATTTGTATCCATAAAAAATATAATATACATGAAAGATAACTTACATGTAATATTATTCTACTTGGATGACAATGCTTTATAGCAGTAACACAGATATGAAGTTTATCCTAGTAAGAAATAAGCAGATTTTATGGTATTTTTTTCAATAAGACCATACAACCTATATAAGAGATGTCTATATATGTCATTTCTCACATTTTGAACTATTTTAAAGGCATATTTGGGGGAAAGTAGAGTCTTTTTCTATGAACCAAAGAAGTATATATGAAATGTTATGTGGTCTATTTATATTATGACACGGCTAAATTTTACAACATCCACTTGAATTCATCAATAAACATCACTAACTTAATCATTGTGGGGTTTTGGACCTATAATTATGGAGTTGACCCAACTTTTTTATGCTCTAATGTGTTAATCCGGTGGCGTACATCATGTTTGAATTCCAAAATTGTATGGTTATACCCCTAGTTACAACGTATGTAAGTTGATAAGAGTTATGTTCTATGTAGATGTAAATAGAAGCATCATTTATTACACACATGGCATTATGGATGGTTGTGATTGGAGCATTTTAACATATACTTTTGTCCGTGATCAGATAGTAGATTCTTTTAGTAGATATTGAGGTTAACATGACTTATGAACACTCCAAAAATCATGAAACTAACTATAAACACCTTCATTATAGTTAGCAACTTCGTGGCCACAAGAATTAAATCAAAACTTGTTATAATGAGAGAGTAACAATTCTTGAACCTCAAGCATCTTTTTGACGAAAATAGGGTTTGGCGGCTTCCACCAATGTCGGATGATAGCAAGAAAACATGGGAACATAAAACTCAATGTGTTCTATGATAAACGTGCAAAATACCTCCAACTTTAGCAAGGTTTAGGTCACTTTATGCTAGAAAGATTGAAGAAGGCGTTTCGACCTGTGCGTGCGGCGCCAAATTCTTCAATGTTTGAGCAATCACCACAAGGTATAGGTGAGCCCATTGGTCTTGAAATTCTCATAGATTATTAAGAAATAAGTGAAGACTCAAATGATGGTGTTATATTATAAAACTGAAATTTCTTTCGTGAGTTACATGGGTTTAAGTGGCAGAGGTCATAAGGGCCAGTTCTGGTCCATGGATCAGGAATGGTCCCAGGACAGGTCTAGTGTTAAAATCATTTTGTATTTAGCCTATATAAAATTTCGAAATTTTTTTTTTCGAATGTAATAAATGGAATAAAATGCCGTGAGAATTTATTGCATAAAATGCAATATTCTCCATATATACCATATACATGTCATGTCCGGGCGGAAGACCGATGCGCCGGTGTGTTAATTCAAGCAATCAATTATTCACGCTAATTTATTTGTAATTATGCCTATATAAATCCATTTCACGCTCTCAAAGTTCCTACAATTTCTTCCTTTCTTCATACGATTTGCCGGTTGCGCTTCAGCTGTGTTTGCATCCGCCCTCCTAAAATCTTGGTGAGCAGATTTCTTTTCAGCAATGTTAGATGTATTGGCACCAAGAGACGACACCTCCTATATGCATAGTGATTGTAGAACACGCTTTGTCCTGCTTTTGTTCGCCTGCCGCCTCGATGAGGGCCTTTTGTGCCTCGGAATCTTTGCCCGTCGATGATGACAATTTAATGTCTTCATTTAACATTAACTCCTCGGTTATTCCACACAAAGGGCTTGTTGAGATCATATCCCAAGGTAACACATCCGCCGGCATAGGCATTTGACCGGATTACTAATCATGGTCCGAACAATCTCCATGGCATGTCTTTGTATCATATCTTCCGCTAACATAAATGGAGCTTGTGAACGGATGAGGGACTTCACATGGATCACAAAAGTTTCCTTAAGACCCAATGGATAATGGTCGAGTATTTATTCCGGCTTGTTCATGGCCTCTAGTTTGCGCCACCCTGTCCTGTTCATTCTAAAAAGCGAAGCCTTCATGCCTTCGACAACTGCGGGTTGAACATCCTTCCCTAGATCTAGGACCCTCTAGAAGCTTTCAAGTCGACTAATTCCCTAACTTGTCGCAAATAGTGACTTGTTGTCGGTTTTAGTGAACATGCCTCTACGATTTGTAACCCCTTGGCAAATAGATATTGGCTTAATCGCTACATTGGTTGGCCAACCATACTTAAAACATGTCTCACCGTTCACATTTTGTCCTCATGAGCGTATCCTTGTATGCGTGAGCTCTCACAATTGAGTAAGTCCGAAAGGATCTTTCTTTTGCTTATGTGTAATCTCCAAGAGCAATTTCACGGTTGGTGTCATCCTCTTCCCTCACAAGAGATTAGGATCCCTTGTTTGGTCATCTTATGCCTTCTTTTCCTCGAGAAGAGAGTTAAGTCGAGCTTGCCATTTGTCTTGGCAAGGTCAGCGTACCACTCGACACCCTCGCCCATTTCCTCTTCAGTGAGGAGGTCGGTGGTTGCTATAAGAATCGTCCCTTCATCATCTAAGGTGAGATCATATGGTAATGCGCATCACGGGTCGTCTACCTTAGGTTTCTTGCCGGGAATAGAACAGAATTATTAGGGGTTTTCTTCCTCTTGGGCGCGCAAAGAAGATGAACATTTTTTAGAGTACTTTTTCGGAACAAGGGATCACGCTTGGCGCTGTGCATTTAAACCTAAATTAGTACAATTCGCGCTTGGCGTGTTGGTAGCTCCTATTATGAACCATGCTATCGTGAATTTGAAACTAAATTAATTTGCATCTACATTTTTTAAGCTACATACCCTTTATGAATCCATATTTCACACTATTGAACCTCATTGAACATTGCTATCTCCAATGTCTAACACCGTTATATTCTATAAAGCGGATCAAAATTATGTTCTACAAAGCGGACAATCGAGCATTAAGCGATGGTAATACTTAAAATTCATGCAAAGCATAATAACTCAAATTCATGCAAAAGCATAATAACGAGGAAAGGAAATAACTCAAATTCATGCAAGCATAATACTCTCCGCGGTGTGTATACGTGGCAAATTAAATACCTTGAATAGGAGGGTCCGATCAACGTCCTCCGAAACTTGAGAAGTCTTAGGGTTTTGAGATTCCTCTTCCACCGCTTCCTCGGCCCGGTCAAAAGCCTCGACCTCGATTCGTTTTAGAAGACATCTCGAATTAAGCCTAGTAGCGAGTCGGAAGGTAAAACGGACGCTGCCGAGCCTTTCGAGAAATAGCTGGCAAGAAATAGCTTTTTCTACGTACAAAGAGAAATTTGAATTTCAAGAAAACACAATATGCGGTTCGAAATATTCTTGACATATAAAACTAATAATGACGAAGATTCACTTTCAAATAAAAAGAAACCGTCCCACGACTTCTTTCATTGAGTTTTAAAAAAGCAATCACCGTGTTCTTGCATTGATTACATTTATCCGCCTAAATGTAATTAACCTGCTTTCTTCTAACTTCGAATTTTTCCCCGACCGCTTTGAGTTTCCATAGCGGGTAAAATATTGGCTCCCTAACCAAACATTCAAAACCATGCGTATATCGAAGTTCGATATATACGGTATATTGAGTTCGATATAATACATGCATATCGAAGTTCGATATATATATCGCGCGTAGGAAAATAGTGTATAAAAGGCATGATAAAATTAATATATAGTAGTATATCGAGTTAGATATACTATAGTATATCGAACTTCGATATACTATAGTATATCTAACTTCGATATACCATATATCATTTTTTTGTGTTTTTCGGGATTCTTCTGAGCTTAATTCGCGTTTTTGGAGAGAATTTGGGGCTTGATCATACGATCGGATCATGGAAGAAGCACCAGATTAGTAAGAGTATTCGCATCAAATTCCTCAAAGATTTCTTTACTTTTACATCTCGTTCTTGTATGAGCTCTTCAACCGTTTATTTTCATGCTTTTGATGTGATCGTTTAGGATCTAAAATTCAATTGATGTGATCGTTTAAGAGAGGTGGGAACTAGAATTAGGATCTAAAATTCAAGGAGATTGGTTTTATTTTTGGAAAACGTATATTGAGTGCGATATACTCACTATATTCGTATTTTGATTTCATTATGTGAATATTAAATGTAAGATTAGCGTATATTGAGTTCAATATACGTCTTCCACATGTCTACAATGGTGCAACATGACTTACACATGTCGCTTTATGTTGCAACATGACTTACACATGTTAGCACATGCCGTGCACATGACGTGACATCTATGATATTGCGTGAGCATGTGAGGGAACATAAGTTGACATGTCAATGGTTAGATAGGACATGCCAGCATGATGTTTTTTATGTTGCAACATGACTTACAAGCGTGAGCACATGCGTGCACATGAAGTGACATCCTTAGGAGGACGTCATAATGATCATTATGATAATTGATGATGTGGCATGTTAAAAAAGGCATATATTTTGATGGCGTGACATGTTAGTATTAGTAGTTTTTCAGTTGTAATGTTCATATGATATGCTTTACACTCTTTTCTTTTGTGGATTATAATGTTATTTAGATGCTCCTACTTAGCATAGGTTAATGTTTTGTATCTTGATCAAATAACAGATATTCAGTTTGAGGACGAGGAGATGATGGACTCAGATCATTCAGAGCACTTGTCCCAGCAGTCCATTGACAAATTTCCTACAGGCTTTGAGCTTGCTGCAGAGGATCGGCCGCATCAGGTTGGGGACATCATATGGAGGTCAGTACCTTCCTCTTTAGTCTTAATTGATTTTTTTATATACATTTTTAATTGGCTAAATGTTGTTTTCAATAATTAAAGCATTTATATTACATTGCATGAAATTTGTATGTACTTTCATTAGAAGTGGGCAAAATCCATGGGCTGCAAAAATAAAAACTCGTATATAAATTTTTATACGTATATAGCGTATATCGAGTGCGATATACGTATATGGCATATATCGAGTTCGATATACTATATATCTGTAAGTATAATTGTATAAAAATGACTCTTATATAATGAAATTTTCTCCTTGACGTAATCGAAAATTATAAAAAAAAAATGGTATATCGAGTTCGATATGCGTATATCTAACTAGATATACGGCGTATATCGAACTTCGATATCGCTATATATTGTATATCGAGTTCGATATACGCAGTATATCTAACTCGATATACATTTGGTTTTGAATGTATAGTTAGGGTGCCAATAGTAGCACCGTTTCCATAGCGCCTGTGATTTCGAGAGCTCGAATCAGCTTCTCAAGAATGGCTACATAATTCTGGTACTCATCTCATTCCTATAGCTTGAACATTAATCTCATTGGTAGGTGTCTGAATAGCAATTGTCTGCGATTAATAGAAGATGAATGTTTCATGTTAACTACAAATCAGAAAGGAAAGTAGGATTATGCAAGAGATGGACTCCATCGATCCACCGCAAACCGTCATGGAATTCCGCTCGGAGATAAGTATGTAGGGAGTTATAGTGATTAGCTGGCTGCCGCTATGGATGAAGCTTTACCTCGTAGACACTCGGTGGGGATACGGGTTGGAGAAAGTGTTGGAACATTTGTTGCATGGCCAAGAAACCGCTTAAAAAGTATGTAACATGTATTACATTGTAGAAATATAGAAGTAGACAAAATTTGTTGTATTCATTGGAAAAAGTTTACAATTGTATATAATATGGATAATTTGGATAGACGGACAAAATCCCGGACTACTTGAGTAGTTGGGCTATCGATCTCCCATTTCCATTCGGGGCATAGTGAATGGATCGGGTAAAACCAGCCAAAACCCGGGCTCTAGCTCCACCTCCCCTTTGCTCCACCTCCACCTCTGCTCTTCCTCCTGCTCCATTGGTTGAACCATCTCCAATGCATCGTATACCGCCTTGGTAGTGGTTCCATTGGTTGAGCCATTGCATTGTATCGCCTGCTGCGGTAGTGGTTCGATGTTGGGGGCATCCGGGCATAGAGGCTAGCCACTAAAAACCTTGACTCCTCATTTTGAATCTCGAGCTGACGGTTCGCGAGATTCACTCTCGATCAATGCATGTCTTGCATGATCGGTGATCGATAAGAGGCCGACCTCCGTGAGATTACAAGGGCCTCGAATTTGCATTTATAATTGCCCCGCTCTGCTCACGCCATCATCATTACTTGATCCGGGCTTTGCAGGGGGTTGCAAGGCTTTGGGTGCTCCAACCCGGTTGGTGCTTTCGGCTGCGGTTCAAGCTGGAGTGGAGCTTTGAGCGGCGAGCTGGGTTGTGTGATTGCTGCCCCAAATGTAATTCCAATGCATCTTAAGTCACCAACCCGTGATTAATGTAACTTGGCATCTATCAATAGGAAGTAAGCGAGTATCGAAATTATTCACGTCTGGCGTGTTATATTTATTTATTTATAAACTTAGAAACTAAGAGACACACCAGGGATAAAATTGTTTGCACGCCGTGTGTAAAGCGCTATATAGGAAAAACTATACTGCTTCTGGTGCATCCGCCAGAGAGAGGGAAAAAACACATACAGATAGATAAGTAAATAGATAAAGGCCGGGCAATTAAGCGTGTGAATAATTGCACGGCCTTTATTATTTATCTATCTATCTGCATGCTTTTTGTTTAGCGTGTGAATAATTGCACGGCCTTTATCTATTTACTTATCTATCTGTCATGCAGTTTTTTGTTCTCCCTCTCTTGAATGCACTTAGAAGCGTGTATTCATATTCAATGCTAAAGGTTAGCATGGAACACGCTTTAGCGTGTTTCAAATATTATCTTTGAGATTTTTCTAATGCTTTCTACTATACTTATTCATAATAGAAACTTGCATGCAATAGCATGATTAATTGAGGAAAGAAACTTAAGAATTTTCGAAACAAAAAAGCGGATGAAGTTTATAAGAAACTATTCGGTTTTCATAAACATCATCGCTTCCTCTACCTCGAAAGCAAATGCAAAAGCTTGTCTTCTTGGATTAAACACCGCCATTGAGATGCGACTTAAAACTAAATGAAAACTAACCTTGATTTACGGTGAGGGAATGATTTGAAGAGCGGAGGACTTTGCTTTTGGTTTTAATTCGAGGCTTTTTGGATTTGGGACCTTAGTCCTACGCTTTTGGTTTTAATTACGAGCCTCAGATGTCCTCACGCTACGGATGCTTTCTGAGAACAAAGGCGCTGAGTCTTTTAGTAAGTTAGGAATTCCCGCAGATTTGATTTTGAGATTAGTGCAACTTTGAATAAAATGGGAAGGCGTTTCTATACAAAGGTAATTGGATCGCATTAGGATGTTAGCACTTTAATATTCCGCCAGGGCATTCATTCAAATGAAACCAATTCCAGCGGCGTGATTTCAAATGAAATCAAATCGCCAGTGCTTTCAAATCAAACCAATTCACGCCCGGCGTGAAATGTAAAAAAGCACGCTGGCGTGAATTGGTTTGATTTGAAAGCACGCTGGCGTGATTTGGTTTCATTTGAAATCACGCTGGCGTGAATTCAACCGATTCGAAAGCACGTCTGGCGTGAATTGCATTGGTGTTTAACTCATTTCACGCCAGGCGTGCTTTGAGGTTGATGTTTTTCTATTGAAATCGCGCCGGCGTGTTTCTTGTCTCGATCTTTGATTCAATGCCCGTACTTTTGGAAGTCCATACGTGGAGCAACTGCATACGCGCCCAACTTGATGGGTGGAATATGGCGCCCATTACCCCCCGACGAGCGGGTCAAAGTCACGGAGGCTTTCAAGCTCTTTGGAGTGGACTCTGTCGCGGACAATTATCAGAGGAGAAGAAAAGCGCAAGAAAATCAAAGAAACAAGGTGGTGATGACATTGCGAGATCTTAAAAGCTCATCTAACAGTCAGGCCCAACGGACTCGTATAAGATTGTGTTTTGTAAGGAGGCGATTATGGCAAAAGTGGAATGAATTCCGGGGCGCTTATGCACAAGGAAAACCCGGATACTATGGGTAGGTGCCTCTGATGATGTAAGCATCTTTGACTTGAATGTGTGAGAGATGAGAAAGACTCGGGGGCTAGGCGGCCTTTGAGACCATTTGTGTTTTTAGACCGGTGCTTAAAGAAGGAAGTCTTATACAAGAAGAGTGCTTTCACTAAGGATAGGATGTCCTTCATTGAGGCTGCATTGTAGGAGCTGAGTTACAAAGGCTATCGGGGATGTGGCATTATCACGAAGTGGATTCTTTGGACAAATACAAAGTCGATAATGGTGACATCAAAAGTTTGTATTCGGTCAAAGGACTTCCCTAAAGAATTGGAAGGCTAAAAATACAAAACAAATTTATCTTACCAAGACCTAGAATAAATAGTGTTCCTATACAATTATACCTGAATGCTCAGAATGGATGTCAATCTGCCGTGAGCACTTGAATCATGTTTGGGAAAAAGTTTGCATTCGGCCTCTTCCTCAGGCAGTTTAAGACGATATGTGTGACTCTTCACCTTGCTCACAACCAAAATCACTCAAAGTCAATAGAACGTTGAATTCACCGGCAAGTTTTTCCTGCAGATAACCATTCAGAACATGAAAACTACAAATCCAGCATGGGTTGACATCGGCAGGCAGTCGGAAGCATGTCATTTTATGCTTGTCATATGTCGTGGGCTCAGTCTGACATGCACACGCTTGTCAAACAAATATATTCTATCCATTCTGGACTTCTATGAAAACTGTACAGTTCGAATTTGCTTTACAAACACTTAATATAAAAGTGACATTTGCAACTCCAACACAAGACTATAGATGTTCTCAGAGACTAGATCCATTTTATTGCCAGCAAATTCCTTGTGAATACATATATATGGGTGGATGTGATGGGATTTTAACTCTGTACACAGATTAAAAGGCTGAAATCAAAGCACTATGGCCCAATCTTGACATAGATGCTTCGCGAAAAAATTTTGTGGAATAATTGGCTGAATCTTGATGTGGATGCTTGGCCGATTAAACAATTAAATTTGCATTAGAAAGGAGCTTACCGTTGAAAATGATTTAATGGAAGCTTCCAAAAGCTAGACTCTTAACAACGTGTAGCAAATACATGAGCCAGGAAGAACTGGATTGAAACATTCGAGCTTTTGGGCATGATAGAGCTTTTAATGCTGGATTTGCCATGCAAAAGCCGTTATGTAAAGAGTTTAAAGAGCTTCCATACCCTAAAACAGAAAAGCTCGGTTAAGCCCATTCCTTTCCTTAATATCAG
Source organism: Isoetes taiwanensis (assembly GCA_021234155.1). NCBI lineage: Eukaryota > Viridiplantae > Streptophyta > Lycopodiopsida > Isoetales > Isoetaceae > Isoetes > Isoetes taiwanensis. Next base: position 71,935 of record JAJEKV010000790.1, read on the forward strand.
CTGGTCCTGCTAAGTGCTAAGGCCACTACGAAAATTACGAAAATTACCAGAGCTCTATTGAAGAACCATCTATCAGATTCGATTCCACAAAAGCTCTCCTTGCAGCATCCGGATCATGAAACATGGTCTACAATCCAAAAACCCATACTGTGACGTATATAGAAACAAAGGCAGAGCAATGACATCTGTATCCACAAAATAAAGATATGAATGCATGAGCCAACCCATAAAATAGAAATGCGATGCAGAGGGAGCAGGCCCATGTAGAGCCCATCCACTATTTTTCCCAATTGTATGTCGTGAAACAAACCCTAACCCTAATCTGGACGGCTAATATTTTCTCCATCGCATCTCAAGGCTAATATTTTCTCTATCATTTAGGGTTTATACGTTTTTTCCTCCTAGCAGACCATCGAACCATCGAACCCTAGCGCATCCGGCACCAGTATCCGAATTACAGATCTCTCCCGCTTATGACTGTCTGAGATCTCTCCCGCTTATGTCCAGATCTTCGCTGGATTTTCACCCAGGAGCCTCTTCTATATGTTTTCTTCATCGGATTGCTGCTTCTATCTGTTTTCTCCTCACCCGATTTTTGCCCAGGAGTCTCTTCGACAATTCCAGACCAGTAGCTGATTCTACAAATCGCAGCTGCAGCACAAAGGTGGCCATTTTTTGTTCAAATCCGGCCAGTTTCGCAATGCTGTTCTCTCAACAACAGCATGGTTAGTGTTTTTGGCCGATCTTATAAATTTGAATCTGTGTTTTCCGAGACAAATCAATCATTAGACCTTACTTCTAAGTCATCTCGAGTTGATGTATGGGCTTTCCCACTAATTTGTTTGCCATTCTCTGTTACTGTCTCCGATTTTTGAAGCTGCTTAGTTGAAGTACCAGCTTCCTCTACATTGTGTTCCCCCTCTTTCCGCTGGTGGATTCTATCACAGGTAGTTCCTGTATTTATGATATTGTCAACCCATGAATAGAATGTAGGAAATCGTTTATCTAGCTTATTGAAGCTGCAAAAATGGTGATTTTATTTTTCTTTTCTTTGTTGAGCGTGGGCTTTGATCTAATACAGTTTCCTTATGTTGCAGCCATGGACGGCCAATATCTTCGCTCCTAGCAGACCGCCGAACCCTAGCAAATCCGGCATTCTCTTGCAGAGATTAGCTTCGAAAGGTGAGCTTGATATTTCTTATTCTGCTCAGCAGAGGTTTAGGATTTATGTCTTTGTTCCTCCTAGCAGACCATCGAACCTTAGCAAATCCGTCATTCTCTTGTAGAGATTAGCTTTGAAAGGTGAGCTTCATATTTGTTATTCTGCTCAGCAGAGGTTTAGCATCCAAACAGGCGCCTGAGTGAATAGAAAGGGCAAAAGTGGAGGTCATGGCATTTGATCTGATACAGTTTCCTTATGTTGTAGGTATAAATCTTTATGGAGCAAGGTGCTGATGGTTTTGTTCAAATAATTAACAGCATCAGATATCTCTGGAATCATGGTTAGCACTTCACAATTTTCATGTGTGATGATGGGAAGTTATATTTGTAGTCAGTTTTCCCAGAATATTGCTGTTCCTTTTAAACTCTTTTTTTTTCAAGTTTGAGATATTGCCACATATTTTCTTTCGGTATTTGACGGAAGCTATGAGTAGGACATCCAGGTGCGTAGTTATGAATTTTGAGTTTGAATATGCAAAGGCTTGGCAGTAGGTAGTATATCCCTTGCTATGATTGGCAGTAGATAGTAGTCCTTTCAGCAAGACTTTTAAGTGATGGCGGCATTTTCTTAGATTGGGCACAACGTTGGTCTTGAATACAAATTGAAAACCTCAAGACTAAGCTAAAACACATGAAGCAAGAAAGCTTACTCTGGAATTGCAAACTAAACGCAACAAATATGGGGACGATTTTGTGGATTTCCTAAATAGCCATTGGATCTGGCAGCTTTTTGGGTTTTAAAATCTGGGTTTCTTCAGTTATTTCACAGAATACGGTCCCTCCCTTCATCCAGAATAAAGAATGTTCAAAAGTGAAGCATATGGATAATGAGATTTCTCACTATAAAAGATTGAGATATGTTTTTTGGCTGCCTAGGACTATCTATAACAATCCATGTTCACCGCTGTTATGATATGACTTATGATATGACTTATCTTACAAATGCTGCATGTATTATGACTGATTTGCATTATTGTTTCTTTTCTATTTTCTTGGATTATCTAGAGAATATATATTGATTCTCATTTTAAGGACAGTACGAGGGAACCCTCGCGGTCTAGAAGCTTGCTGATGCTATATTGTCTTTGCAATTAATTATGGTCTTGCACTTGCTGTTCTACTGCCTTTGAGTACTCAAGTGGCTAACAAATGCCAAGATGTAAATTGGTAGCAGATAAGCTAGGCATATATCAATTGTGAGGTGGTACTGCTTTGGTTCCTCTATGCCAACCTTGAAGTATAATTCTTTTATTTTGAAATTTATCACACGATGTTTACCTTTTTTATTTTTCTTGTAAGTCTTCCTCCTCAAGTACCTTATTCAAGTGCCTTATTGTTGTGTGTTCGAATGTTAAGATAAGGGTGAGCAACAATCTAGAATGTTCGCATACTAACAAGTAGTGCCATTTGATGTTCAAATAATGATATGAGGCCTTTCATCACAATTTCAACTTCAAATTGAAAACAAGCAAAGAACTTCCCATTAGAGATGGTAGATATGGACGCTCATGTGTAACCTACTTCCCAAGTCGTTTTCAACTTCTCAAGAAAAACGACTTAAGAGAAAGAGGTGGTGGAGGCCTTTTTAAAATTCCAAGATTAAGTGGTGCAATAGACGTTCGAGATTAACTGGTGCAATGGAGGGTTGAGATTAAATGTAGTGTAGGGTCCAACTGTGCATCATTTACATGTTTAAAGCCCAACAATGCTCATCGTCATTTACCGCATGCTTTTCTCATTGCGGTCAAAACATTTGAACGCTTTCAACTTATGCCCAGCAACGCTGGGCACCGTCACTAGTACTAAATAATTTTAACCAAGGACATGGCAGCCTTGCTTAAGAAACAAGTGAAATTGCAAATTCTGCAAAAATAATTGAGTATTCATTGTCAATCCAGGACGGCTTTTGTGACCACTGGTTGGGGGCAAGAATAAAGGTGCACACATGTTCATTTGCAATGTGCTAAACATCTGACTTTGCCAAGCTTCCAGTTTCTGGATGTAGTGGCAGGAAGCAGTTTTAAAGATTTTAACAACACACGACACACTGACAATTCAAAGCTACTCGTATCATCCTCAGATACCATCACCATTTGAAAAGCAAACGTGACTTTTCATGTTAACAATTGAGATTGAAATTGTGAATCCAACATAACTTTCGCGTTGTGTGGTTTATATTTTAGTAAAAGATAATCGAGATTTGAACAGATAGGTTGAACTTCCTTGTTTGCAATATTCCCCTTTTGAGATTTCTCTTCCCAACTGGTTCTGAACTCCTTGTCTTGTTCAATTAGGCATTTTTGTACTTTAACATGGAAAAAGAAAAACCCCGAAAAAACAGCTTCCCCTTTGAATCCTGCTACTATGACATCATAAGCCCGTTTCACAGTTGCTCCAGATGGAAGTGGAATTGGATCATTTGGGAAAGGAATCCCCTAAGAGGACATGAACATAGTGGAGTTATTAGAAGAATAATGCATAGAACTTCCATAACGGTTCATATCCAGCTATTCTGCAATATTTTCGGTTTTCTAAAGAGCATCATCAAAATTTACCCCTTTATATTGCCTTGGGCGTATTCCTTCAAGCCAGCATAGGTATAATGAGCAAAGAGAGAACAAAGCAACGTAAGTGACTTACACGGTATTAACTTGCAACCAAGTTCATAGAAATACATGCACTTGCTTCTCAAATCAACACATGCGGGATCACGCTTTTGCATCTCCTTCCTTGTCTTGGAATGAGAACCAATAATGCATAAAGAAGAAAGAGATGACCACCTAAAGAATGTTGAGCTTATGTCCGTGATAAAAGTGTGGAAGGTTGATCAAGGCTCCTTCTTTGTAAAAGTGGTCTTACGCCAACCAAAAGGAAGGTCATTACTTAATGTTGCATAGCTCAAAGATTTTTGGAGACTCAGAATATTTAGAAATTATTGCATTCTATGCTGCTACATTTAAATTTGGCGATTTGGGAGCAAAGCTCTCGCACTTGGCATACACATCCTTAACACACTTCCCCTCAAGTTTATAGTGATCCACGGTTGGGATCAATCCATAAGACTACTCCATAACACCCTATGGCTGATCCGGATAACCCAGGCGTGTGTTCAAGCCGAGCTCATTCTCAACAACGTTATCTACTCCATAAGAATACTCCATGGCTATAACCGGTCAAGCTGGAGCTCATTCTCAACAACCTGCTGGTGAATACATCTTCCTAGTTCTGAAAGCATTCCAGGGCAAGATGGCTTTGATTGTGTTGAGCGTATCTTGCAATAATGGCGTTTCAAGTTACCACATTTCGGTCTTGCAGTTGACAACATGAGACTGAAGATCACTATCAAGAATTTGCTCATGGATATGCCTACCCTGCAAAATGGCACCTGCACTGGAATATCACTTCAGAATGCTCAGAAACATGTACATATCTGGATTTAAGCTGTTATGCTTCATTTTCTTTATAGAAAAAATGGGCCATCACCTCTTGGCTAAGTTTGACATGAGCATATACAACGGCATTCCAGATATAGTGGGTAGGATTTGAAACCTTTAAAAATGCCCTATTTGCTTCAAACAAATTTGAAGAACTCGCCGGAATATGGCGGGCAGATTTTGAGGTTTTTGAAGCGCATCGCCTACACAACCAAGAATCATTCACAGCAGCCCGATTTAAGGCTAGAAGCAGCGGCAGGAGCCATGGGTTTATATACTCATTGATTTTTGAACATGTGATGTAGCCGTTTCCAACAAAAATTCTCGATTCTAGAACATGTGGCATAGCCGCTTCCAGCAAAAAAACATCTAGAAATTTCGATGATGACAGGGGTAGAACCAGCTGGAGCTAAGAGCCAGCCTCCAAACAGATGGCCACAATCCGCCGATCCACCATTGCCGCAGCATAGCAAGAACAGGGCAAATTTTCTTCTTTAATCTGGCCGCACACGTGGTATCGAGAACCTAGTTTAGATTGCAGCAGAGAACACGAAAAACGAAAAAAGAAAAAGAAAAGAAAAATTTTGAAACTGAATTACATATGTTTAGATAGGAAATAGGATAGCTGTCATTCTATAGTTATATCAGCTAAAACAATAGCTAAAACAATAGCTTATAAGTTTAGATCCTTTTCCGACATACACAAATCAAAATTCAAACAAAAGTTTAAGGCTCGTCTCAAATTTGGATAACTATAGTACACTATAGACCTACTTTCAACACTCTTTGAGCTTTTTAAGTCAGTGTTGAGTCATGCTTACGAATACAGAATATTAAATACAAGCTTACTCAGGATAACACAGCTATTTTTGAATAAATATGATAGCTGAATATTTCACATCTTTTTACTTGAATTGACATTAAGCCAAATATCAGAATTTTAGATGCTTGTACGGTAAGGCATAACCCATGACATTTTAACACACAGAATACAAGGGCCATGCCTGTATAACTGTACAAATATAGAATAAGCAAGAATTGATGGAATGTCTTCCATTCAATTCTCATCTTCCAAAGATTGTTTCCTAGCTTTCAAATTTTGCTGCAAACGGTCTGGTAAAGGAGGGGTGGCTCCTTTACGGAAAAGAACAGCCAGACCTTTTATGCTTTGGCATATTGCAAATACCTGCAAATTATAAATGAAGAAACTTTCATCCACAGAATCAAATTTAAAAATAAAAATAGTAAAGCTACTCACATCGGATGCATTGATTTCTGCTATACCCTTGCAGTTGCCTTCAAGCAAATTACAATAACGTGACGCTTCTTCTTCATCCTCAAATACCTATAATATCAAGTTATAGTTTGAGATTAAAAACCTGAAGACAATGTAAAGTGAACCACAACTTAAAACTTGATTGTAAATTGCATATATACCATAACAGTGCTGAGTATGTTGACTTAACAGATTATCTTAAGTTCGATATCCACTTTCAGCTCTTTCTTAACTACAACTAGCATACAAACCTAATAAGTCCAAAAACTGACATACCAGAACTCCTTCTCGAATGTCTTCCACCACCATACGGAACCGTGTGTCTGGTGCAGCTTGCTCAAGCTCAGATTTTGAACCCCGCGGTAGACCATTTGTCCCCCTCCTATTGCCACGTTTTGGAAATAGAATGCCTAGCTCCTTCTCAACTTCACTGGTATACCATAAGAAACAGAAACTTTTAATGCATTTTGTTACACTATAGTTTTCATCTAAGTAAAAATATTAAACCTGCGAGCTCTTCTTGTTCTCATTGTAAGAAGGTTATCTTCGTCCTTTGCAAGCACATAGACAGATTTTTTGACATCCCTCCAAGGATTGGCTTCCAACACTGGAAAAGGCATTGTGATGTAAAATTAAGTAGCATCACCCATGACCAATGTTTTTAATGCAAAACAACATAAGGTGGTGTTTTTAGAAGAACATAAACCATGTTGCATAAGATCAATGCATATGCTCTTTTGCTGCTTAAGGATTTTTGGTTGTAGTTTTAAAAAGCTTCAAAGAGGAAAAGAAGATGAGTTTTCATCATGCATGGAAGGAGATACCTCTATGCACAGTGTTGACATGGAATCCAGTACGTAAATCATTTATATGGTATCAGCTCTCAAGTCAGTTCATAATGATGAAGTAAATGCTCAAGTTCGCCAGAAGGAAAAGGCAATGCAAACACATCAGTAGCCACTGCTGCAAGGGATTTATCAGAAGCAATTATATGAATCATGTAGGAGAAACTGACATCAAGGTAGGCAATCAAGCAATCCTACCGAGGCTGGACAAGTCCCAAACTTAGCGAATGAATAAATCAAAGTGTGTGAATCTGTTTCTTTCATCAACATTTATTTAAGGAACAGTAAGAAAATCTGCCGGGATCTATTTAAATCATTATTGGAATCAAAGCAAGCAGGCAACCAGGAAAACACTTGTTGAAATCCAACTTGAATTTTTTTCACATGCAGATTGGGAATAAGCACGTGTGATATTTTTCAAGACCAGGCCCAGACACAAAATACGACAGCTGCAAAATCAATGCTAAGGGCATGGAACATGCTTATTATCCATTTTCCCCTCTCACAGGCTGAATAGAGCTGGGCTGAGAATAGGCAATTTCTAAACTTAACAAATCAACAAAGTCAAAGAGCGCAAAGCTCCTTTTCTTTAGCATTTATAAAAGGGAATACACATAGGCAAGCAGGCAACCAGGAAAAACGTTTGTTCTTGGTACAAGCAGGATTTCTTGATGCAGTTTATGGACAAGCATTAAAATATTTTTCAGGAATACTGGCCAGGAAAAATATGAAATGAATGTATCACAGTGCCGAACCCATGCTAAGGGTGTGAACATGTTAGGATTCCTCTGTCACAGGCCAATAATTAGATCAACTCGCATACTGAACAATTACAGACTTAAAAAGAAAAAAGGAATGACATGATCAGGGTTCACATAACATGGGTTTCCTTATAGCATGCATATTACTATCTTTTTCAGCAACTAAGCTATTTAGGTATTCAAAAGAAATTAGGGAAAAAGCATACCATCATAACTACTCGATTCTAAGTTTTCCTCCAAATGACGCCTCATGTCATAAGCACGAGATGATACTTGTTTAAGAAAACTATCGCTAGTGGCAGGTATTTCCCCCTTCAAATTCAGGGCTTGCCCCAATTCATCTATATCCTCGTTAATACCCGTTTCTTCATCTTCTTCCTCGCCAGGACCTCTTAAAGCAGAAAATCTGCATGTACTCAGATGCCTCCTTCTCAACCTTTGCACACAAAACTGATCTAATAGAAATGAATCCTTTGTTGCATATCCCTGTAAACATCCTAATCCGGATCTGTTGACTTGGGATGTCCATGGCGGGCCTAAAATTCCGGCAATTTTGTGATCAAGCCCATGCTGCAGAATTGGCATGGCAGGATTAAAACCTGGAATAAGAATTGAATCTGAAATCATGGCCATGAATTGGATTCGCCGAGAATTCTATGATATTTTTATCGGTAGCGTCTAGATTGAATACTTTGAACAAAGTTATTAGGCTAATTTCCCTCCAATTTTGAAATATGAATAAATAAAAAACTGACATGTTCCACGTGGTTCTCGGTATCTTGGGACCATGTGGCTTAGGTTATGCCAACGATGACCCTTGAATATACCCTCATTTCTTGGTACAATTTTTGTGAGAAATGTGGCATTGTTTTCATGTATACTACGTATGTTAAGTATACTAAGGGAGGGTGCCCTTCATCGGCTTAGGTGCCCTAAGACGACACACCTTTATGGCTCGATTGAAGGGCCAAGATCTTTCCCTTTGAGCTTTTTTTTGGCACTTTTGATTTGAACGGCCAGGATCTTCCAGTTTTGTTCTTTTCATACTTAATAAAAAATCTTTTTTTTGGGGAAGCGATTCGGAACCAGACAAATGTCATTGTAAAGTGCTCAAGGAGACCTTCAACTTGAATGCTTAGGCCCAGATTCTGCTGGCGTCCATTGATGCCTGGAAGTTGAATATGGGCCAATCTGGTTCGAGCATCCAAAATGTATCTTCCTTCTCTGTGATTCCACTAACAGAGGTATTTGAGCATCGGATTTTGCTTCGGATAAGGATGTGGATGATATAAATAGCCGCTTAACTGTCAAGGGATTCCTCCCTGTCTTTTTGCGGCAGCAACAATTGCCACTCTCTGGATCGATCTTGACACGAATCAGAACAACAGAGTAAATCTTGTTGTGGAAGAACTACCTTTGTCGTAGTGGAATCATACATTCAGTTATGGTAGATATATCTTCAAGACAATTGATGCCACATAGGTAATTGCGACTTCCCGAAGTGGAAATTAGGCCTTATACATCCTATTCTGAGCTTCCTATGATGGACCATGGCAAGGATACCTAACACAGGGAGCACATAAGAAATAATTGCTTGCAATTGCCTGAAAAACGCAAGTAGAATTAGCATGTATACACACACATAAGAAATAGTTGCTTACAAATGCTCGAAACATGTAAAAACAACCAAACTCAAGGACAACCAACTCTGCATAAATCCATGGCATACATAAATCATTTAGCAAATAAAACGTTGATCGAATCTTGAGGTGTTGTTCAAAAAAAAGCTTAAAATTTTGAAAAATGCAACAACAATAAACTCCACAACATGTCCACTCAGGTTTCAGTTAAATCAAGCAGATAACATAGACATAGATATGGATATAACATATCTGAAAGTCGTTACTTATCTTGTTTCCTTTGAGCAATGGGGCATCCAATCATCCAGATACGAATCACGATATCCTCGAAATCCTCCGTTTACTTAATGGTTCACATTCAGCCTTGCAAGACATGCAATCACGATCCCTAAACTTATACTTGTGAAGAGCAATAGAGCAAATACCATGGAGGGCAAATATGTAACAAACATCTTATTTAAGCGTGATGCGAACCAAAATTTAGGATCTGAAAGGCTTAAGACCTGCACATCACTAACGATCTCGTCTGCATGTCACCTAGTCGGAATACGTTGAAAATAGTGTAGATGATAATCCATTGACCCCAAAAATGAAAATATTTTGAAATCATATTGCAACTGATATGCCCAATTTTTGGAGAATAACAAACTTTTACCGGCGATCAAAACCTCCATGACCTTAGAAACTTAACCTGCAAAAAAAAATCCAAACAGTTTTCCACCTGCCAGAAAAACAAATTTAAACAATAGATATTGCATTTGATATGCCCGATTTTTGGAGAACGACAAACTTTTATCTGCGACCAAAACCCCCAAGACTTTAGAAACTTAACCTACAAAAAAAATCCAAAAAATTTTCCACCTACCGGAGAAACCAAACTTAGGCAATAGATATACACACAAGTAGATTGTTATATGCAAAGAGTATAATAGTTCGTATATTATCTCGTTCCAGCTCTTTAAGTTTTTAGAAATTTAAAAATTAAGACCATTTAAAAATTAGGCTAGCTAGAAATGTAATGTTTGGAATTGAGTTACTCAAGATTCCCTCTAGGTTCCTGTAAGATTCCATAAAGTTCCTAGATCCCATAAGCTCTTACAAAGATTGCTGTAGATTTTCCAATTATAAGGATTGGTATATATTTTTCTAACATTTCCCTAGATTTCATAAGGGTTCCCCCAGATTATAAGAAGATTTCCCTAGATTTTTTAAGATTATCCCAAGATTCCTCTAAATTCCCTTAGAGCCTATAAAAATTCCCCATGATCCTCCAAGATTCCATCAAGATTCCCCTAGATTCTCAAAGATTATATAATAATTCCCTTAGGTTCCCTTAGATCTTCAAAGATTTTGTTGATATTCTCATAGATTTTCTAAGATTCTTTTGAGATTCCCCAATGATTCCAAAAGATTATCCCAGGATTCCTTTAGATTCTCCACGATACTATATAGATTCTCTTAGATTCCCTTAGATTATATGAAGATTTCCCTAGACTTTCCAAGATTCTGTCAAGATTTCCCCATATTCTCAAAGATTTTATAAAGATTTCCTTTTATTCCCTTAGGTCCACAAAGATTCTCTTGAGAATCTTATATGTTTCTTTTCTCTGATGCAGGAGGTTTGTCATTTGCCCCTTATTTTATGTGTTTGTCTAGAGTTTCTTTTTAATATGATTTTACCAATCAAATACAGGTTGACAGATTGCATAAGTTCGTGATGGTCCAGTGGCACTGCCATAAGGCGCCTGCTCATAAAATTTGTGAATTATCTTTACAAGGATTCTCACATATATGGTGTTCCTCCCTTTCATGCATCATTCTTATTAAGCAAGGCCAGAATTATACTATTGGATCTATATTCACATTCTACATTGTGCATCGCTGCATGCCATCGAGATGCAGGTAGGCATATATGATCTCATGTGAGTCTCTTAGAAATCCTAATGGTCTGCTTTATTTTCATGCAAGAGGCTCCAACTCTTATCTTAAACTCCTTATTTTAATGTGGAGCAACCACTCCTTTGCTGCTCAACCTGCAGGTATAGATCATTTGAGACGAAATTGCCATCAAACATGGAATCATTACCTCATATATTCTGCCATCAACTCTCAAATGTAAGCATTGAATTCTTTTGAATTGCAGTAACTATTGGAAGATGATGAGGATAGTGTTTCTATTTAATCTCCTTTTGAGCAGACATGCAATTGATTTCTCATAAGGGTACCATGTACTTGCTTTATCCTAAGGGGTATTAAATGAAATCCTAAATGCAGGTTGATAGTCCTTGGGTCTTCCATGAGGGCAAATAAAAGTAGAATCTCTAGGCTGCAAGATTCACAGTTTGCAATTCTTATGTCCGAGTCATGTCTTGCTGTCCTTTATTGTAATTGTGTTTTACCTCAAAAGGATATGCAGAAGACTGTCATCACTAAAAATCACAATTTTTTCATTGTACTTGATTCAATGTGTTCCAACTCAATAAATACTTTTAGCTTGCAAGCCTGTTATATTTGTGGCCAAATAATGCTTTTTCTATTGTATGGCCAGCATACATAAACCTTATTATTGAGGCTTGCATTTTGCATCTTTCTTATGGTTTGAGCTTCTCTTATACTGTAATATTTGGTTTCTTTCATATCAACTGATAAGGCATCTCTTCCGTACACCTTCTAATAGGGCTACATAGGCAGTTTCTAAGAGCATTTATAATGCAGATATGGGTCAAAAAATTGGCGCATTTGCTGATTAACTAATAGAATTGCGAGTGCACAATGAGAAGTGATTGATATACTCTAATCATGGTAAACTGGCCATAGGCAGTGGATTGGTCATCGATAAACTGTTCATTTGGATAAAAAAATTAGGGGATAGAAAAAGGATTGAAAAAATCAGGCATGTTCTGTGGTAGAACATGTATGGCTCCTTGAAAAACTGAAGCATTTGGATTTGTCAGTGTCAGAATTGATGCAAAGCCTCATTGGATCAGCTTGGAAATTTCGTCATCCAACACTAGGAACATGAAGCTTTGTATTCAACTATTGATAGTATTGCATTAATTATATATCTTTAAGACTCCTGTATTTAAAATCTAAGGATCCAACCTTTAAGAAAGCAAGCCAGGGTATAGTATGATTGTATGATTTTAGACAACATATCCAAGGTTGCATAAGAGTAGCTTTGAATAAAGTTCTAATAGTCCTCGAATAAAGCTTACATGTAGGAATGAATGCCTTGGAAATAAAAGTTGTACAGGTTCTATTTCTTCTCAATCTACAGAACGACTTTACTAGTGGGGACTTATCATTTGGTTATGGCACGATCAGAAACAAGAAGAGCTATGGCAATGGAAGAGATGCAGTTCCTATACTATGGAGTTAACTATAGGCATTCATGCAGGTATCTCATTTTGTTCAAGGCATGCTAGACATCTGTTTTTCGTGGCTGGATGCATGTGCAAATGCATGCAACAATATCCACTATTCTGTTGATGTCCAGTTCTAGCAGTGTGGTAGGTATGTTTGTACTTTATTCAAACCAATAGATTTGTCATTTATGATAAAACCCTGTAGTATACAACAGTGGGATAATTTGATTTGAATCTGTCTGTTGTCTTTAACAGCTTGGTCTATTAAGTATCCCGAACTGCAATATTTTCAGCTATATGCAGCATGGTGAAGGCTAGCTATGTCCAGCATGGTGAAGGCTAACTCTTTCCATACAAGATTGTAATCTTTAATTTTGAGCTTGGTTGCTAGGTCTGACCCAACGATGTGAAATATTGAATTTGACTTAAAACTGTACTGTCAGATTTGGGTCAAACGTTGCATCAAACCCTAGCAATATAAAATGTGTATTCATGGTCATCCAGATATTGCATTTTAAGCATTTACAGTGAAAATGGGAGATCTAGATCTGCACAGCAAACACAATAAGATTTCTTGCATCTACTCTACAAGTCCGCAAAATGCTTTAACGGATTGATTATAGATATGTGTAGTTACAATATTGCTTTCCTTACTGCGTTGGTTCAAATTTCTTTTGCATACAAAGTGCATCAGGAAATAATTGTATGGTCATGGTCATCCAGATATTGCATTTAAGAATTTACAGTGGAAATTGGAGACTTAGCTCTGCATAACAAACACATTAAAGTTTCTTGCATCTACTTTACAAGTTCGAAAAATGCTTCAACGGATTGATTATAGATATGTGCAGTTACCATATGGCTTTCCTTATTTTGATGTTAGACTCAATCTCCTAAAACTGCTCCAATAAAATGTCATTATATAGAATATAAACTTATCCTAGAAGGTCTCTACATCTTTTTAGTATTTAATGTACCCATTCAGCCTACCGCCTATCATGATATGCTATCATGATGACAAGAACTAGCAATAGGACGTCATATATTCGGGCATGAACTAGAATGTTAAAATAAGAAAGAAAAGGAAGAGAGGATACAATTGTGTTTCCAAGTGGGAATGCAAGTATGCAAATTTAGTGCTTCACTGTTGCTTCTACAATCTTCGAATAAAAATCTTCATGCTCCAGATCTTTTTGTAGTATTAAAAGAACTACCTCTTTCAATTGTTACTAAGCCCGGCAACGCCGGGCACCATAACTAGTCAATAATAGTTTGTTGATGTCAAAATGTTGGGGATTTTGCACTTTAGAATACCAATGATAATGGTCTTGGCAAATCTAGTACGTGTTGAGATGGGCCTCTAGTTTAGTTTGAACCACATGGGGATGATCATATAAGTGCCTACCAAACAAATGTTGAAGAAAACAATGCTTCCTCTTTAGCATTTAGCCAAATAGGATGGTCAAATTTGTCTGTTTTACCACGCAACTTTGTAGCCCTTTCATCAAGAAGTAGAAGTAGTACCAGGATAAATAAATAACGTTGACTATCCTTAGCTACAAATAATTGATTGAAGTTATCTTCCGATAGGTATCTTTCATGGCCTTCTCTTTTTGTTTTTTTTTTTTTTTTTTTTTTTTTTATTTAAGCTATTTTGCTTCAATTAAGCAATTTCGCTTGGACAGTCAATAGTGATCCAGAGATCTCACTAGAACACTTGAGCTTCATACAAATTTGCAAGACTAAATTTGCAAATACAGGATATGAGACTAAATTTGCAAATACAAAATGCAAGGTATGAACTGGCAATTAGCATTCAGTTCCTAATATCCTTGCACCTAAAATCCGGGCTACATGAGGTTGCTTGTGTGGCAATTTACTAATGGTGAATATCTGACCTTTATTTCTGGCAAAAATAAAAGTTATTGGTTAGAGCAAACAGATTTTTTCCTTGACCTGGGTGCCAGGCGGCCGCTGTTGTCGATGCCAATCTAGAATGGTTACCACTAAAAATGAATGGCCGCCCTAAAAGGACTGAGACAAATCGAATCTGCATGTTATAGCAGAAGAAATATGAATGGGCGTACCATGCGTAAATAGGTGGCCGAAATTTATGGGATGCCAATAAGGTCATGGAACTTACTCGGTGCGGATGCAAGACATTTGTTTGATGCAAAACTGGAAATCGAATTGTTTGATGCAAAACTGGAAATCAAAGTGTTTGTAGCAAGGCCGAATTGGATGCATAACATGCAAAAGGCACCATGTGGCTATGGTACGTGTAAATTTTATAAAGGCGTATAAGGTTGGGACATGCCATGCTTGCCAAGTGTTGGGCTTTTATAAAACGTTTTGCATGCATGAACCTACATGCATGATACGACATCTTTATAAATTTTAACCACATTGCACATAATCTATAATCTTTTATAGAGACATATGCACATTTTTTAGTTCATTATTGGGAAAGTAGCGGCCAACATGGGCAAATATGCAAATATTCCTTGTTATACGTGACATAGGCAAAGAATAGAATAGAATATGATTTTATCGTCCACGGAGAGTAATGCAAAGATATTAGGGCTTTGCCAGCAAACCTGTGGCGCCAAAACGGCCGCCCAGCTAAATCTTGTCTGTGGGAAACTAGTTAAGGGAGATGGCGATTTGTTGGAGTCCAAGCTAGAAGCTATGCCTGTGAAGTTATGATCTTGCTTCAGCGGCATGATTGCCTTGGGCATCTCCGGTTCTCTCTTCTGTTGTATACAGAGTGTTGTATATAGAGTTTCAGGAACACAACTTGGTGTTGTTGGTACTCATATTCCAGTTTTTCAAGAGCAGTGATGCTTCAGATCTGCTGGGATGGCGATTCTGATACACCATGGAGGTATAATCTATGGTATGTGCCATTTGATAACAGTGACAAGGCATAAACAAATATTTGATTGTTCTTCTCATTATTCTTCTCGCTATGAAATCATGATGAAACTGTGCTTGCCTAGTTCAGGGCATCACTAATATGAAAGAAATGCTTATTTGACTACAATCGAATCAAATCTGCCATTAGCAGCTATGCCTCTTGTTTCAATGAAGGAAATCAAGGTAATACATGATTTTTGTATTGGACTGCAAATTTTGTTTGAAGTGAATGCCTGCACATACCATCTCATGATATAGGTTTGCCATAGAATTACAAGATAAGCATTTTGGCTGGTGCTTTTGCCCAGATTGCAGCATTCTTTATGATCTTATCCCAGGTTGGGAAGAAGAATGACAACTTCTGCCAAAGGATTAGCAATGCTGATTAAGTTCTCAAGCAATGAGAATGCATAATGTCTTCAAAAATCAGGTTTGACATTTACTATTGTGATTTTAAAGTCATAAAGAAAATTTCCAAGAATATACTTCGATTTGTTTCTAAATGAACAGAGTTGATATGTTTATGTTCAAGAATGTACATTATTGATAGCAGGAAAGATGTTGAAGTATTTAAGCTACACCTATAGCTACACGTATTTATTTTGCAATTGTCTTGAGCTAACAAGCAGAGAATGGAAGCTTAATTCTCTGTCATATATGAAGCTACAAGGAAAATCTGAATTTCTAAGGTATGAAAGACATAGTAATAGACAGAAGCAGAGAACATAAAAGCTTAATTCTCTATCATATACGAAGCTACAAGGAAATGCGTTTAAAATCTGAATTTCTATGGTATGAAAGACACGATAATAGACTGATGTATGGAAAAAGATTCAACATAAATTATGTTACTCAGATTCTCCAGGGTTGTTTATAAAATACTATTCCATTTTCCTTTCTAGTTAATGTCTTCTCAGGGCAAAATGATACAATTGGTGATCAGTGATAAACTGAGAGACCCAATGTACCTTTTGGCCCTTGCATCGTTACCGGGATTACTGCTAACGTTTGCATGATTGGCTGCAGGTACGGGTTCTTTCCTCCAATTGTGTTTATTTTGCTGTTAGAGTTGGCTTTAGCGTGAAGGAAGGATGTGGAATTTTCGAAAAGGACATGCACAAGGCCACTTAGAGTTTGGAGCTGCCTATGTATTGGAATATGGGCTATAACAGTGGTGGCCAACTTTAACAGAGTGATTCAAGTAATACAATTATTTTAGATAATTGATACATGGATACATGTGGTATGGTCCTCTTGACTCAATTTATATATGATTGGATATCTTAACAGTTGATAAGCTAAAGTCAAGTTCTTGGCAATAGTTTCAAACAATTGTACAGAGATCATAGTATATGAAATGGCACAGGATTCATATTGATGACTGTAGCAGATGATTACTTCTTATTTCTTATGGTTTTAATGAATAAATAATGGTCTTCAAATTACTTAGGCTTTGGGAGAAGATGTACTAGTCTAGACTGGCTTGTTCAGTTTAGATATTAGAATGTTAATACTGCTAAGGGATTGACCGAGGCAGATGCTGGTCTAGCGTTTGCTAGTTCAGGCCGGATTTTTTTTTTTTTGCTTCTCTAGAGTAGCACGATGTTGCATAAATCGAATACAACAAAATGTGATTGGAAACCAATTGAAATGCTTTATCCTCACCTGCAAATAATAAGCTAGATTCATCTTCGGATAGGTATCTTTCATGGCCTTCTTTTCTATTTTTGCTTCTCTGGAGAAGCGCAATATGGCATAAATCTAATAAACAAAATATGACTGGAAATCAGTTCAAATTGATAACTTGCAATTCTTACTTTCTATTTTACCTCTGTTATGGCATGCATTGAATCACCAGAAGCAAATATGATAACTCCAATAAATTATTTGATTAATCACAGTTTGAATGATACAAAGTATTACGGCGCTTGATGAGAATGAGTCCTTTAACGCATCTTCATATGGTATGCCACACTTGTATATCTTAAAAAGGATTGTTTTTATATTGGCCTTCCATGAGTATCTCTAATGCCTAGCTTAAAGTACCATAACTTATCATGTGTGTCATATCAGGTCATGTTATGTTGGAGTTGGCATAGATCCATCCTAAAATTGTGTGGAATGGATAGATATGATTGGCCAACAATAAAGCAATGTAATGCCTTTCTTTCAGATTTTTTGTTTAAATACAATTTTTAACCTATAACAAAAACCATTACATTACACGCCTTAAAATTAAATTCCCCCTTAAACCCCCTTTTGTTTGGGTGCATATTCACACCGGGGGTGACTCCGGGCAATGAGAGTTGTTGGATAGGCATATTCACCCCTTATTCCTTAATCTACACCGTACACAAAATACCTCGTTTGTGGGGTATGGATGTACAGAATTTGTTATACTGTATAACAAGATTTCCAAAATACTATAAGATTTCAGGCAATATACTATATGGTATTGATTTTGTACGTGCAAAACATAATTATAAGGGCTCTCGCTGCCCTACATCACCCCCCGTGTGAATATACACCAAAAAAAAGGGGGTTTAAGGGATATTTAATTTTAATGCGTGTAATGTAATGGTTTTTGTTATAGGTTAAATTTTTTTTTTGCCCTTTCGGGGCCAAAAACAAACAACGTTACATTACGCTTGGATGAGTTGATGTTATATTGTGTAATTACTAATATGTCGGATGTAAAACATGCAGCAATATCTAATATGTAGCATTATAACAAATAAAAACAAATACTAATATGAAGCCTAGTAACTATAATATTATAGCATAATATTGTAATTTAATTACATACGTTTTAAAAGCATATTATTTATAAATTTATTTAGTCATTGAAGATAGTAAACGTAGTATATCAATTTTGAAGCATTCAATATGGATAGCGGCTTAAGATGCGATACACATCTTGGTTGATTTGCCTATCAAACAACCTGCATAAGGCAGTTAGCCTATAGCTTGCACACATAATTGCCTTCGCTGATCTATGTCCAAACGAATGTGCGCATCAAGAATGAAGTTCTTAATTGAGTTCAGTGCATTACGGATTTGTTGCATAGATGAGCGCATGTCATTGATGTATCCAACTAACCATAGTG
>JAJEKV010000791.1:0-90459 GCA_021234155.1 Isoetes taiwanensis
GTCGATTCGGCCGACCTTGCGCCGGTTCTTGAAGTGGAGTTGGGGTGTTTACTGCAGCTGGGACTCTAAAATTCCCGAGGCTGTTTTTCTGTTCTAAATTTCTCTCCCCAAGGCCCCGGGACGACGGGCGACCTCCGGCCCTGGACCGGGCGATCTCGACTTCGGCCAATGGACTCAGAACGTCGACATTGCCCTGGGGACTGGGTTCCGCGGGCCAGAAGACCACCAACCAAGAAGCCAAAGTAGCTCACTTCCATCACACTCTCCGTAGTCAATTGGCCTAGATGCATGGATACCGCCGCGGAGGGCGGAGTGTTTCCTTCTTCGCAAAACCGACCGTAACTTGCTCCCTAGGGTAATTTTGCCATTCCTGACGATTTGGCAGGGTCTATTTGCCATTCCGGAGCATCCTGCGTCCAATCCACAAAAAAAGGCGGTTTCTACAAGGTCGACATGAGGACGCTTCCGCTGCTCTGACAAGTTCTCCTGACCGATTTCCGGAATCTTTGACCTTCCCTAAGAGGGGCCTCGAACGGAGGATCCAACGCACGGATAGGGGGAACCTGCCCGGAGGGTGGTCATTAGCGCAGTACCGGGGAGCTGCCAGAAGGCTGCCTCGGGAACTTTTTGGATCCCGCCTCCCCGGGTCCTGGACTTCCCCTTGTGAGGGATCCCCCGCAAGGTCCTCGGGCCTCGCTTGGACTTGGGGAAGGGTGCCACCGTTGCCCCCGCAACCCGCTGCCCCGACCGCTCTAATGCTAACCTTTGACCTTAGACCTTTCTCCGAAAATTAAAATTGGGCCGTAGGCCGAGATGAATTAGGGATCCTACCGGGCAAAAACCGGAATTTATTTTCGCGGCAATGCATTAATTATGTAATTTACTTAATGTCTTGCCACTTGCAAAGGGAAAGGCCCAAACTTCCGCCGGGCCTCTACTTGCCACGCCGGGAGGAGGAGGAAAGGCCCAAAACGTAAACCCCTAGGGCAACCCGCCGGGCCTCTTGCCCTGTCTTGAAGTGGGTTAGTGTTGAGATTCTCGGGTTGTTGCGGTTCTAAATTCTCTCCTCCCAGGTCCCAGAATGAGTGCAACACGCCGATCTGGGACCAAGTTCCAGGGCTAAGACCACCCAACCAAAACGCAAACCCTTCTAGAGCCTCGGCAACCCACTTGTAGGGTTTACGATTTGGTGTGTCTATTTGCCATTGGAGGCCCGTCTTCCTTGTCGATTCGGCCGTTTGACCTTGCGCCGAATCTTTTGACCTAGAAGAGGGGTTGGGGTGTTGACGCCGAGGGTGGAGCGCGGGACCCTAAAATCCTCCAGAAGGGGGCCTCGGGAACTTTTTGATGCCCCTGAATCTTCTCTCCCGCAAGGCCCCCGGGATGCCAGCCGTTGCCCCCGACGGGCGACCTAACCCCCCTCCCGAATCAGATGAATTAGGATCTGACCTCAATGGCCAATGGACTCAGAACGCCGACATTGCCCTGGGGACCAAAAGTTCCGCTGGGCCAGAAGACCACCAATTCTCGGCCCCAAAAGAAGCCAAAGTAGCTCACTTCCATCACACTCCGTAGTCAATTGGCCTAGTGGGATGTGCTAAAATGGATACCGCCGCGGAGGGCGGAGTGTTTCATTCTTCGCAAAACCGACCAAAGCGGTAACTTGCTTTAGGGTAATTTCGCCATTCCTCGACGCATTTAACAGGGGCCTATTTGCTATTCCTCGAGTCTATCCCGCGTCCGAACGACAAAAACAAGGCGGTTTCTACAAGGTCGACATCGTGACGCTGGTTTGACAAGTTCTCCTTTAATCATCTCGGGAATCTTTGACCTTCCCAAGAGGGGCCCCGAACGAGGATCCAACGGTCGGATAGGGGAACCGGCCCTGGAGGGTGGTCATTAGCTGCAGCCTCGGGGAGCGGGCCAGAAGGGTCGCCTCGGGAACTTTTTGGATCCCGGGCCCCGGGTCCTGACTCTCCCCTTTTGTGAGGGATCCCCCGCAAGGTCCTTGGCCTCGCTTTTGACTTGGGAAGGGTGCCAGCTCTGCTGCTCCGCAACGGGCTGCCCTGACCGCTCTAATGCTAACCCTTTGACCTAGACCTTTCTCCTAAAAATTCGAAAATTGGGCCGTGTGCCGGAGATGAATTAGGGATCCTACCGGCAAAATCGGAATTTATTTTCGCAATGCATTAATTATGAATTTATTTAATGTCTTGCCATCAGCAAAAGCGCCGACTTCTACTTGCCACACGGGAGGAGGAAAGGCCCAAACTCCGCTCCGCCGGGTTCCTTGCTCCATATTCTCATTGCCGCTGCCAGGTCCTGCGGTAACAGACCAGACTCGCCCCCAAAACGTAAACCCTTTCTAGAGCCCGGCAACCCACGGTTTACGCCGGGAGGCCCTCTCTTGTCGATTCGCCGACCTTTGCGCCGGTCTTGAAGTGGGGTTAGTGTTGACGCCGTGAGCTGACCCTAAAATCCCTTCGGAGGTCGCTGTTCTAAATTCTCTCCCCAAGGCCCCGGGACGGACGGGCCACCTCCTCGGCCTCCTGGACCGCTGATTCGATTTCGCCAATGGACTTCAGAACGCCGACATTGCCCTGGGACCAAGTTCCGCGGGCTTTAAGACCACCCAACTCCAAGAAGCCAAAGTAGCTCACTTCCATCACACCGTAGTCAATTGGCCTAGGATGTATGGGATACCGCCGTGGAGGGCGGAGTGTTTCCTTCTTTCGAAAACCAACGCGGTAACTTGCTCCCTAGGGTAATTTCGCCATTCCCGACGATTTGGTGTGGTCTATTTGCCATTCCCGAGCATCCCTGCGTCTCGAACGACAAAACAAGGCGTTTCTACAAGGCCGACATCGACGTCATGGGGTTTGACAAGTTCTCCCGACCGATCTGAATCTTTTTGACCTTCCCAAGAGGGGCCCCCGAACGGAGGATCCAACTACGGATAGGGGAACCGGCCCCGGAGGGTGGTCATTAGCGCAGCAGCCCCGGGGGGAGCCGCCAGAAGGGCTGCCGGAACTTTTTTGATCCCGCCGGGCCCCGGGTCCTGGGACTCTCCCTCTTGTGAGGGATCCCCGCAAGGTCCCGGGCCTCGTTTGACTTGGGGGAGGGTGCCAGCTCTGCTGTTCCTGCAATCCGGCCGCCCCCGACCGCTCTAATGCTAACCCTTTGACCTAGACCTTCTCTCCCGAAATTCAAAATTGGGCCGCGGGCTGGAGATGAATTAGGATCCAGCTGGCAAAAACGGAATTTATTTTCGCAATGCATTAATTGCGAATTTATTTAATGTCTTGCCATCGCGCAAAGCCTCTAACTTCTACTTGCCACATCGAGGAGGAAAGGCCCAAACTCCTGCCCGTCAGGCCCCTTGCCCAGATTCTCGGGGCCGCTGCCGCCAGGTCCTGCGTAACAGATTCAGACCTCGCCCCCAAAACGTAAACCCTTCTAGAGCCCGGCAACCCACAGTGGTTTACGCTTCGAGGCCCTCTCCTTGTCGATTCGGCCGGACCTCATACCGCGGTCTTGAAGTGGGAGTTGGGGTGTTGACGCCGTGAGCTGACTCCTAAAATCCTCCCGAGGTCGCTTGTCTCCAAATTTCCTCTCCCCAAGGCCCCGGGACGGACGGGCGACCCCCGCCTCCCGACCGCTGACCGACTCGCCAATGGACTCGTGAACGCCGACATTGCCCTGGGGACCAAGTTCCGTGGGCCGAAGACCACCCCAACTCCAAGAAGCGCCAAAGTAGCTCACTTCCATCACACTCAGAAGTCAATTGGCCTAGGGATGTGCATGCGGATACCGGCCGTGGAGGGCGGAGTGTTTCCCTTCTTTTCGCAAAACCGACCGTGTAACTTGCTCCCTAGGGTAATTTCGCCATTCCCGACGATTTGGCAGTGGTCTATTTGCCATTCCTCGAGCATCCTGCGTCTCGAACGACAAAACAAGGCGTTTCTACAAGGTCGACATCAGACGCCGCCGCTGTTTGACAAGTTCTCCTGACCGACCGAATCTTTTGACCTTCCCCAAGAGGGGCCCCGAACGGAGGATCCAACTGGCCGGATAGGGGAACCGGGCCCGGAGGGTGGTCATTAGCTGCAGCCCCGGGGGAGCCGCCAGAAGGGGCTGCCGAACTTTTTGGATCCCGCCTCCCCGGGTCCCGGACTCTCCCCTCTTGTGAGGGATCCCCGCAAGGTCCCGGCCTCGTTTGACTTGGGAGGGTGCCAGCCGGTTCCCCCGCGAATCCGCTGCCCCGACCGCTCTAATGCTAACCCTTTGACCTAGACCTTCTCGGAAAAAATCATTCAAAATTGGGCCGTGTGGCCGAGATGAATTAGGATCCACCTGGAAATAAAAAACCGAATTTATTTTCGTGCAATGCATTAATTGCTCGTTGAAAATTTATTTAATGTCTTGCCATCGCATGGGGAAAAGCGCTCCGACTTCTACTTGCCACATCGGGAGGAGGAAAGGCCCAAACTCCGGGCCCGGGCCCCTTGTTCAGATTCTCTCATTGCCGCTTCTGGGCCAGGTCCTGCGTAACAGACCAGACTCGCCCCCAAAACGTAAACCCTTCTAGAGCCCCGGCAAACCCACTGTGGTTTACGCCGAGGCCTCTCCTTGTCGATTCGCCGACCTTGCGCCGGGTCTTGAAGTGGGGTTAGGGTGTTGACGCCAGAGCGCTGGACTCCTAAAATCCCTCCCGAGGCTGCTTGCCCTCAAATTTCTCTCTCCCAAGGCCCCGGGACGGACGGGCCACCTCCCGCCCGAAATCGCTGACCGACCGCCAATGGACTCAACGCCGACATTGCCCCTCGGGGACCAAGTTCCGCGGGCCGAAGACCACTAACTCCAAGAAGGCCAAAAGTAGCTCACTTCCATCACACTCAGAATAATTGGCCTAGGATGTGCATGTGGGATACCGGCCGCGGGAGGGCGGAGTGTTTCCTCTTCTTTCGCAAAAACCCAACCGTAACTTGCTCCCCTAGGGTAATTTCGCCATTCCGGACGATTTGGCAGGGTCTATTTGCCATTCCGAGCATCCCTGCGCCCGAACGACAAAACAAAGGCGGTTTCTACAAGGCCGACATCGTGACGCCTCCGGGTTTGACAAGTTCTCCTGACCGACTCGAATCTTTTGACCTTCCCCAAGAGGGGCCCCCGAACGGAGGATCCAACGGCCGGATAGGGGAACCGGCCCGGAGGGTGGTCATTAGCGCAGCCCCGGGAGCGCCGCCAGAAGGGCTGTCTCGGGAACTTTTTTTTGGATCCCGGCCCCGGGTCCTGGACTCTCCCCTCTTGTGAGGGATCCCCCCAAAGGTCCCCGCCTCGCTTGACTTGGGGAGGGTGCCAGCCTGCTGCCCCGAAATCCGGGCTGCCCCGACCGCTTCTAATGCTAACCCTTTGACCTAGACCTTCTCCTAAAATTCTAAAAATTGGGCCGTAGGCCGGAGATGAATTAGGGATCCACCGGCAAAACCGAATTTATTTTCGTGCAATGCATTAATTGCGAATTTACTTAATGTCTTGCCATCAAAAAAGTGCTACCGACTTCTACTTGCCACATCGGGAGGAGGAAAGGCCCAAACTCCTCCGCCGGGCCTCCCCTTGTTCGTGATTCTCTGGCCGCCGCTGGCCAGTCCCAAGTGCAACAGATCAGGGACTCGCCCCCAAAACGTAAACCCTTCTAGAGCCCGCAACCCACGTGGTTTACGCCGGAGGCCCTCTCCTTGTCGATTCGGGCCGGACCTTGCGCCGCGGTCTTGAAGTGGGTTGGGGTGTTGACGCCAGAGCTGGGACCCCTAAAATCCTCCCGAGGCTTTTGCCCCAAATTTCTCTCCCAAGGCCCCGGGGACGGACGGGCGACCTCCCGCCTCCCGGAATCGCTGATCCGACTCCGCCAATGGACTCGTAACGCCGACATTGCCCCCGGGGACCAAGTTCCGCGGGCCGAAGACCACCAACTCCAAGAAGCGCCAAAGTAGCTCACTTCCATCACACTCGTAGTCAATTGGCCTAGGATGCATGAGGGATACCGCCGCGGGAGGGCGGAGTGTTTCCTTCTTTCGCAAAACCGACCGTAACTTGCTCCCTAGGGTAATTTCGGGCCATTGGGACGATTTGGCAGGTCTATTTGCCATTCCGAGCATCCCCCGTGCCCGAACGACAAAACAAGGCGGTTTCTACAAGGTCGACATCGTGACGCCTGGGGGTTTGACAAGTTCTCCTGACCCATCTGGAATCTTTTGGACCTTCCCCAAGAGGGGCCCCCCGAACGGAGGATCCAACGGCCGGATAGGGGAACGGGCCCGGAGGGTGGTCATTAGCTGCAGCCCCCGGGAGCTGCCAGCCAGAAGGGTGCCTCGGGACTTTTTTTTGGATCCCCGCCTCCCGGGTCCTGGACTCTCCCCTCTTGTGAGGGGATCCCCGCAAGGTCCCGGGCCTCGCTTTGACTTGGGGAAGGGTGCCAGTGCTGTTCCCCCGCAATCCGGGCTGCCCCCGACCGCTCTAATGCTAACCCTTTGACCTAGACCTTCTCCTAAAATTCAAAAATTGGGCCGTAGGCGGAGATGAATTAGGGATCCCACGGGCAAAAACCGAATTTATTTTCGTGCAATGCATTAATTGCGAATTTACTTAATGTCTTGCCATCGCGAAAAGTGTTACCACTTCTACTTGCCACATCGGGAGGAGGAAAGGCCCAAACTCCGGGCCCGCCGGGTTCCCTTTGCTCCGTATTCTGGCCAGCCTTTCTTGGCCAGGTCCCAGTGTAACCAGACCGGGCCCCAAAACGTAGTAAAACCCTTCTAGAGCCCCGGCAACCCACGTGGTTTACGCTGAGGCCCTCTCCTTGTCGATTCGGCCGGACCTTGCGCCGTGGTCTTGAAGTGGGTTGGGGTGTTGACGCCGAGCGCTGACCCTAAATCCCTCGAGGTCGCTGTCCCAAATTTCTCTCCCCAAGGCCCCTGGGACGGACGGGATGCTCCCGCCTCCCGAATCGCGATCCGACTCGCCAATGGACTCCTGAACGCCGACATTGCCCTGGGACCAAGTTCCGTGGGCCAGAAGACCACCAACCCAAGAAGCCAAAGTAGCTCACTTCCATCACACTGTAGTCAATGGCCTAGGGATGCATGCGGGATATCCGTGGAGGGCGTGAAGGTTTCTTCTTTCAAGTAAAACCGACCGTGTAACTTGCTCCCTAGGGTAATTTCGCCATTCCCGGACGATTTGGCAGGTCTATTTGCCATTCCTGAGCATCCTGTGCCCGAACGACAAAACAAGGCGGTTTCTACAAGGTCGACATCAGACGCTTCCCGCTGGGTTTGACAAGTTCTCCTGACCGATCTCGAATCTTTTTGACCTTCCCAAGAGGGGCCCCCGAATCGGAGGATCCAACTGGGCCGGATAGGGGAACCGGCCCGGAGGGTGGTCATTAGCTGCAGCCCCGGGAGCCGCCGCCAGAAGGGCTGCCTCGAACTTTTTTTGGATCCCGCCTCCCGGGTCCTGGACTCTCCCCTCTTGTGAGGGATCCCCGCAAGGTCCCGGGCCTCGCTTTGGACTTGGGGAAGGGTGCCCGCTCGGGCTCCCCCCAACGGGCTGCCCCGACCGCTCTAATGCTAACCCTTTGACCTAGACCTTCTCCAAAAATTCAAAAATTGGGCCGTAGGCCGAGATGAATTAGGGATCCAGCTGGCAAAAACCGGAATTTATTTTCGCGGCAATGCATTAATTGCGCATTTATTTAATGTCTTTGCCATCAGAAAAAGCTACCGACTTCTACTTGCCACATCGGAGGAGGAAAGGCCCAAACTCCGGGCCCGCCGGGCCTCTTGTTCAGATTCTGCCGCCGCCGGCCAGTCCTAGTGTAATAGACAGACTCGCCCCCCAAAACGTAAACCCTTCTAGAGCCCGGGCAAACCCACGTGGTTTACGCCGGAGGCCCTCCTTGTCGATTCGCCGACCTTGGCGCGGTCTTGAAGTGGGTTGGGGTGTTGACGCCAGAGCGCTGACCCTAAAATCCTCCCGGAGGTCAATGCACCCTAAATTTCCTCTCCCCCAAGGCCCTCGGGACGGACGGGCGACTCCGGCCTCCGGACCGGGACCGACTCGCCAATGGACTCGAACGCCGACATTGCCTCGGGGACCAAGTTCCGGGCCGAAGACCACCCTCGAACTCCAAGAAGCGCCAAAGTAGCTCACTTCCATCACACTCGTGAAATAATTGGCCTAGGATGCATGCGGGATACCGCCGTGGAGGGCGGAGTGTTTCTCTTCTTTCGCGAAAACCGAACGCGGTAACTTGCTCCCCTAGGGTAATTTCGCTTATTCCGACGATTTTTGTGGTCTATTTGCCATTCCCGAGCATCCCTGCGTCTCAACGACAAAACAAGGCGTTTCTACAAGGTCGACATCGACGCCTGCGTGGTTTGACAAGTTCTCCTGACCGACTCGAATCTTTTGGACCTTCCCCGAAGAGGGGCCCCCGAACGGAGGATCCAACGGCCGGATAGGGGAACCGGCCCGGAGGGTGGTCATTAGCTGCAGCCCCGGGAGCGCCGCCAGAAGGGCTGCCTCGAACTTTTTGATCCCGCCTCCCCGGGTCCGGACTCTCCCCTCTTGTGAGGGATCCCCGCAAGGTCCCCGCCTCGCTTTGACTTGGGAAGGGTGCCACCGTTGCCCCGCAACGGCTGCCCCGACCGCTCTAATGCTAACCCTTTGACCTAGACCTTCTCCTGCAAAAATTCAAAATTGGGCCGCAGGCCTGGAGATGAATTAGGGATCCCGGGCTGGCAAAACCGGAATTTATTTTCGCGGCAATGCATTAATTGGCGAATTTACTTATCGTCTTGCCATCGCAAAAGCTCGACTTCTACTTGCCACATCGGGAGGAGGAAAGGCCCAAACTCCCTCCGCCGGGCCTCCTTGTTCGTATTCTCTGGCTGCCGCCGCCGGTCCCTGCGCAACAGATCAGACTCGCCCCCAAAACGTAAACCCTTCTAGAGCCCGGCAACCCACGTGGTTTACGCCGAGGCCCTCTCCTTGTCGCCGATTCGGCCGACCTTTGCGCGGTCTTGAAGTGGGTTGGGGTGTTGACGCCAGAGCTGATCCTAAAAATCCTCCTGAGGTCGCTGTGCCCCAAATTTCTCTCCCCAAGGCCCTTCGGGACTGACGGGCGACCTCCGCCTCGGAATCACAAGGATCCGACTCGCCAATGGACTCGGGAACGCCGACATTGCCCTCGGGGACCAAGTTCCGCGGGCCGAAGACCACCCCAACTCCAAGAAGCGCCAAAGTAGCTCACTTCCATCACACTCGTAGTCAATTGGCCTAGGATGTGCATGCGGGATACCGGCCGCGGGAGGGCGGAGTGTTTCCTTCTTTTCGCAAAACCGACGCGGTAACTTGCTCCCTAGGGTAATTTCGCCATTCCGGACGATTTGGGTGGTCTATTTGCCATTCCGAGCATCCCCTGCGTCCTAACGACAAAAAAGGCGGGTTTCTACAAGGTCGACATCGTGACTCAAGGGTTTGACAAGTTCTCCTAATCGATCTGGAATCTTTTGACCTTCCCCCAAGAGGGGCCCCGAACGGAGGATCCAACGGCCGGATAGGGGAACCGGCCCCGGGAGGGTGGTCATTAGCTGCAGCCCCCGGGAGCGGCCGCCAGAAGGGTCGCCTCTCGAACTTTTTGGATCCCGCCTCCCCGGGTCCCGGACTCTCCCTCTTGTGAGGGATCCCCGCAAGGTCCCCGGGCCTCGCTTGACTTTGGGAAGGGTGCCGCCCGGGTTGTTCCCCGCAACGGGCTGCCCCGACCGCTCTAATGCTAACCCTTTGACCTAGACCTTCTCCCAAAATTCAAAATTGGGCCGTAGGCGGGAGATGAATTAGGGATCCCGCTGGCAAAAAACCGAATTTATTTTCGCGGCAATGCATTAATTGCTTAATTTATTTAATGTCTTGCCATCGCAAAAAGCCTCGGGACTTCTACTTGCCACATCGGGAGGAGGAAAGGCCCAAACTCCGCCCGCCGGGCCCCTTGTTTCAGATTTCTGGCCGCCGCCAGTGTCCCAAGTGCAACAGCACCAGACTCGGCCCCCAAAACGTAAACCCTTCTAGAGCCCGGCAACCCACTGTGGTTTACGCTTCGGAGGCCCTCTCCTTGTCGATTCTACGGGACCTTGCGCCAGTAGGTCTTGAAGTGGGGTTGGGGTGTTGACGCCAGTGAGCCGACTCCTAAAATCCCTCCGGAGGTCGCTTGCCCCAAATTTCTCCCCCCAAGGCCCTGGGGATCTGACGGGCGACTCCGCCTCCCGGACCGCTGATCCGACTCGCCAATGGACTCAGAACGCCGACATTGCCCCTGGGGACCAAGTTCCGTGGGCAGAAGACCACCCGAACTCCAAGAAGCCAAAGTAGCTCACTTCCATCACACCGTAGTCAATTGGCCTAGGATGTGCATGCGGGATACCTGCCGTGGAGGGCGTGAGTGTTTCCTTCTTTCGCAAAACCGACCGTGTAACTTGCTCCCCTAGGGTAATTTCGCCATTCCCCGACGATTTGGCGGTGGTCTATTTGCCATTCGAGCATCCGCGTCCGAACGACAAAACAAGGCGGTTTCTACAAGGTCGACATCGACGCCCTGGGTTTGACAAGTTCTCCAGACCGATCTGGAATCTTTTTGGACCTTCCCAAGAGGGGCCCCCGAACGGAGGATCCAACGGCCGGATAGGGGAACCGGCCCGGGAGGGTGGTCATTAGCTGCAGCCCCTGGGAGCCGCCAGAAGGGTCAGCTTCGAACTTTTTTGGATCCCCGCCTCCGGGTCCTGGGACTCTCCCTCTTGTGAGGGATCCCCGCAAGGTCCTCGGGCCTCGCTTGACTTTGGGAAGGGTGCCAGGTTGCCCCCGCAATCCTGCTGCCCTCGACCGCTCTAATGCTAACCCTTTGACCTAGACCTTCTCCGCCAAAATTCCGAAAAATTGGGCCGTAGGCCGGAGATGAATTAGGGATCCTACCGGGCAAAACCGAATTTATTTTCGCGGCAATGCATTAATTGCGAATTTACTTAATGTCTTGCCATCATAGGTGCTCCCGACTTCTACTTGCCACATCGGGAGGAGGAAAGGCCCAAACTCCGCCCGCCGCGGGCCCCTTGCTCGTGATTCTACTGCCGCTGCGGCCAGTCCCAGTGCAACAGACCAGACTCGCCCCCAAAACGTAAACCCTTCTAGAGCCCGGCAACCTACCGTGGTTTACGGGGTTTCGAGGCCTCTCCTTGTCGATTCGGGGACCTTGGCGCCATGGTCTTGAAGTGGGGTTAGGTGTTGACGCCAGAAGCGCTGACTCCTAAAATCGAGGAGGTCGCTTGCCCCAAATTTCTCTCCCCAAGGCCCCTCGGGACGGGCGACCTGGCCTCCGAATCGCTGACCGACCGCCAATGGACTGAACGCCGACATTGCCCTGGGACCAAGTTCCGCGGGCCGTAAGACCACCCAACTCCAAGAAGCCAAAGTAGCTCACTTCCATCACACTCAGAAGTCAATTGGGCTAGGGATGTGCATGCGGATACCGCCGCGGGAGGGCGGAGTGTTTCCTTCTTTCGCAAAAACCCAATCGTAACTTGCTCCCCTAGGGTAATTTTGCCATTCCTGGGACGCATTTGGCAGGGTCTATTTGCCATTCCCGGGAGCATCCCTGCGTCCAACGACAAACAAAGTGGCTTTACAAGGTCGACATCGACGCCTCATGGGTTTGACAAGTTCTCCTGACCGATCTGGAATCTTTTGACCTTCCCCAAGAGGGGCCCCCGAACGGAGGATCCAACGGCCGGATAGGGGAACCGGGCCCCGGGAGGGTGGTCATTAGCTGCAGCCCTGGGGAGCGCCGCCAGAAGGGCTGCCTCTGGGAACTTTTTGATCCCGGGCCCCGGGTCCCGGACTCTCCCTCTTGTGAGGGATCCCCGCAAGGTCCTGGCCTCGCTTGACTTGGGAAGGGTGCCAGCCGCTGCTCCCCGCAATCCGGCTGCCTCGATCGCTCTAATGCTAACCCTTTGACCTAGACCTTTCTCCCAAAAATTCAAAATTGGGCCGCAGGCCGGAGATGAATTAGGGATCCCGCTGGCAAAAACCGAATTTATTTTCGTGCAATGCATTAATTGCGAATTTATTTAATGTCTTGCCATCGCTAAAGCTCCGACTTCTACTTTGCCACATCGGGAGGAGGAAAGGCCCAAACTCCCGCCCCGCAGCCTCCCTTGTTCAGATTCTGGCCTGCCGCTTCTGGCCAGGTCCCAAGTGCAAACAGATCAGACTCGCCCCCAAAACGTAAACCCCTTCTAGAGCCCGGCAACCCACGTGGTTTACGCCGGAGGCCCCTCCTTGTAATTCGGCCGGACCTTTGCGTCCTGGTCTTGAAGTGGAGTTAGTGTTGACGAAGCTGACCCTAAAATCCTGGAGGTTGCTTGCCCCAAATTTCTCTCCCCAAGAATATCGGGAACTCGAAATTCAAGGTGAGACGCCGTTGAACCCCAAGTCGCGGTCCAAAACCCTTAGCGAATCTATGAAGAGGCTGCAACCATATATGAAGTTGTATGTGATCATGCACGAGAATATGGCAAATCAAAGAAGCTCTTCTTGCAGCTTTGCATGGATCAGAGTCGGGCATGCCTTGTGTAGATTGTATGCGTAAGAGCAACCCCGGGTGAGCCATATGTTTGCACCGCTACGCCATGATCGAAGTGATTGGCAAGCTTGATTTAGTATGAAAGTATGCAAGTGAAGCTCAATGGTGCACAAGTCCGGGTTTATTAAAGTGGATAGATAAACAAGGATGGAGAGAAATCTAAGTGGATAGATAAAGAAGGATAGATAAAAATACATAAGTAATCATTGCCAACTAGTGCTCCATTATTATCCGCCCAGATGTGTTAGTTTCATTGGAAGCAATACCCCAAGAATCATTGGCATCCGAAGTTGCCTCCTCCCCCATCCGGTCATTTCCATTTGATGCAATTCCCCAACTATCATTCTCACCTGATTCCTTGTTATTCAGATCATTGTTACCAATAGCATCATGTTGATTTCCTCCCCATCGATATTCACAGAAGTTTCAATGATGTTCAATGCTTTAAAATCTCAGCCTAAAAGGGCCACCGTGAGTTTATTCTATGCATTCTACCCTCGTAAAGACCGATTCTATGCCGTAATGGTTTGATTCCTTTTATATGTAGTTTAATAAGGAAGATGCAATGCATACTTATGCAGAGATGTTTTGCGTACGCTTAACAAACTTTTCACGACGCTGGAGTTGTTAATCGTATAGTTCCTCCCCGTAATATAAATGATCAAGACTTGACCTAATGTGGCTTTGAAAATTAATGCCAAGGTAACTCACTTGGTACCCCATAATGGCTCCCCCGCTCATTGAACTCAAGACTTACTAAACAGAGTGTGGAGGATATAATACGCATGTTATCGATGGAATTGGCCGTGGTCTTCCAAAGGTCTCCGTGGGAGCCAACTATAATCTTTGGAATGGATGTGTCACATGGAGCCCCATTCTCGCCAAATTCACCATCAATTGCAATTGTAAGGATTGAACTGTGTGCACTTGACATTTCAAATTTCAATTCATTACATTCCTATTTTAACTTGCGTGCAGGCAAGGCTCTACGATTGGCCAACGATATCCCGGGGCTTTGTCGACGGGTCAAAACACAATCAAAAAATGTGAAACTATGAATGCGCTTGAAAAATAAGAACCTTCGGGGCATGATTGCGTAGTAACATAAATAACTTTTTCAAACTGATATTGAAAGGATAATTAACTTTTGCTTGTATGTGGAATTGTTGAAAGGGTTTGCGGTGCTCAAAGTATCTGGAACAAAAACAGCTTGCCTCCACGCCTTTGTTGTATTCGTGTTCCTACCCCCTTATGGCTATGTATAGTTCTCTCCCCCTTTCGTGTTCAATTTTAATAAATTTTATTGTATTGTGGACTTCGTGGATGGTGTCAATAATCCCGCTTGTAAGTGTTCTTAATGTAGGGTTGGCAAGAATAATGAAAGGTGTGCGATGTTGGTTTAAGAAATCGATTTTGAAATGTTTAATAAATTGATTTTTGCGTGAGATGTTTAAAGGGCACGCCGCTTAACACAAAGACGCCGTTATAGACGCCGCTTAACGACTATGACAGACGCCGTTAACGATTTTCTCACAAACACCGACGCCGTTCAACGACGTCAGAACTTTTTATCGTAAAACAGAGGCGCTGCCCACGCCTAGTTTTTGGTTTAAGTGGTCGGAGGAGCGTTGCGATGCATTTTTGGCGATCATCCTTTTCCAAGTCCTTTAAGCATCCGTATTTACAATGGATCAATCAACTCTATTTTGAATTTAGGCTTGTTGTTTGATAGATTTAGGCTTCTTTGTTTTTCTTGTTTGTTTTCAATCCATCCCATTTTCTATCCTCCTTTTTTTCCATCCTTGTTTTGTATGACCGACCCTTCTTCCAATGATCTTCCAATCATTGTGATATGAATCAACGACCTTCTATTCATTTCTCTTCTTTCACCACTTTCTATTGCCGAATCTTTTCTTTTCCATCTCCTTTCTTCTTCTTCTTCTTCTTCTTCCCTTCTATTTTTTTCCATGGAAGAAGGACGCCGCTGGAAAGAAAAGGGCCCACCCTTTCCTCTTATTTTTTATTACAAGAAGGGACGCCGTTGGAAAGATCTAGGCCCCTTCTTTTTGTTCTCCTTTTTTTTTATTTTCATTTTTACATGTCAATATATAGTTCTTTTAATTAACAATGTAAATAGTTTTAATGTCAATGATCTTTTTCAACGTGAATCGCCTTTTTTTTTTTTTTTATTTATTTCTTTTATTTATGTAAGTTTTCTAATTATTGAATGCCTTTATTTTTTTTGCATGTACACTAATAACAAAATGGGCCGCATTTTGAAATCGATTTTAAGAAATTTCAAGACATTCTAGGTAAGAATTTGAGTTTGAGTAGGAGAATAAAATTTTAATGTTTTATTTAGGTTAAAAAAAAAACTTGGGGAGACTTGGACAGGGCATGGTCGGCCTCACTTTGAGTGGAGAAGACTAGGTGTTCCGGGTCCAAGCTCACCGCTTACTTTTTGTAATTTTATTGATTAATGTATTTAGTTTAGAAAAAATTGGGGAGACTTGGACAGGGCATGGTCGGCTCCACTCTTGAGTGGAGAAGACTAGGTGTTCCCGGTCCAAGCTCACCGCTTACTTTTGTAATTTTATTGATTAATGTATTTAGTTTAGAAAAAATTTGGGGAGACTTGGACAGGGCATGGTCGGCCCTCGGCTTTGAGTGGAGAAGACTAGGTGTTCCCGGTCCAAGCTCACCGCCTACTCTTGTTTATTTTTTTTATTAATATATCAATAAATAGAAATCTTTACCGGATTGGACAAGGGGTGGTTTTTGAAAAAAAAATTGCATTATTGATTTTCGGTTTCTAGTTAAGAATGTTGTTTTTAAAGATGTTAGGGATGTCAAAGAAACACCGATGTGGAGTGGTTAAGAGCAAGAAAAAATTTAAATAGTTGGTTTTAAAAAAAAAAAAATTAAAAGGGAAACTAACTCTTAAGAAAGTAGGTAAAGATTCATAATGAAGGTTTGAAAAAGTCACAAAGCAAGATTAATGAATCTAAATTGGTTTGTAGGTGGTATGGCCCCGACCGTGGAAGACACTAATGATTAGTGAGATTAGACGATGGTCATAAATGAGATATGTGCTAACGAAAAGTCCCGACCGGGAGATGCAACCGGTCAACGCGGTCGCACCATTTTGTCGCATTACGTGAAAAGGAAGTGCCAATTTGAGTTAGCACAAAAATGGCCAGGTCAAGAAGAAATGTTGATCTCTCTCCTTGACACACATGTAAAGCCAATGATTGGAAACCCCATGGATGAACTGAAGACATGTTTGAAGCATTCAAAGGCAGCCTTTTAAAAGTCCCAATGCCGGAGGCTCGTGTCAAGGAATGGGTAGCTTCATGGAATTCCTCAAAGAAGCGACGCTTGGATCACAAGAACATCATTAAGGATCTCAATGCACGCCGGGCTTGAGGTAATTAAAAATGCTTTGCATCGTGGGGGAAGCTCTAGTGGAGCAGGCCTAGCAAGCCCCACTTTTCTTTGGAGAATCACATGAACACATCAATCTTTGTTGATCCCATGCCCGTAGAGGCCGTGGATGTGATACTTTATTGAGGAGAAACCAACACATCGCATCGACAAATCAAAAATCAACGGAACACAACACTTCCAAGATGATGAGCTATACAAAGGATGGGTTTTCAAGGGCAAAGATAGGGTAGTAGACGCATGAGATGGCTCAAAGATACATACGCTTCAAGAGCCCAGATCCCGCTTTGGCTACATCCATTGGACTTGCATATGAAGTTGCTAGCTCTAGTGGGGATACCATAGGGCCAATGGTGATTCTACCTTTCATGAATGGAGAGACACTTGCACACTTGTTTGACTATTTACCTAATAACTTGTCACGCTTTTAGAAGATGGTCAAATGCAATTGCTAGAGCCAAGAAGAACCGACAAACACATATGAACTTAGAGCAAAATGCGAAAGTTGTATATCAAGATGTTCCGTGAGATAGCTCTTGCCCCAGCGTAAGGTGTCGTTGAGATCCACAAAGGCCACTTCACTCACACAAAGCTTAATTGCAAGAGAGTCAAATTACATTTTGATGATGAGTACCAAAATGTGGGTGGCCATTGGTGATTGGGACAATGCAATTCATTTTACGCCAAAGAGCCGCCATCCCCTTGTTGAAGTGTCTGCATTTACTTTCTGGATGGACAAGCAAAATATCCATGGTTAGAGGAAACTGTGGTTTGAGAAATCAAAGGATGATGATCGTATGGGGACACCTAAATTCATGATGTCTATGCATTGGGATATATTTATGAGATGCTTCGATTTCGCAAGCTGGCGCTAATTTAATGGAGTGGTTTAATAATAACAACAATGCCCAATGGATTAATCCAACCCATATGTACCAACGACGCCTTGACAAGTTGGAGGAGCAAAAACAAGAATGATGTGCCACGGAAGACGATTCTCATCAATGCACCCAAAGCTTCGGGTTGTTGAAGCCTTACAAAGTGTTGGAATATCTTCACCATGGTTGTGAGACAAAGAGACACACATGAAGTGCATGGATGCCTTGAGATGTCAAAATTGTTGTTGTCACAACTCAAATAATGAATACAATATTGTATATCTTGCCATGTTTAAGAGTATTAAATTTTTAATTGTCTAATAACCAAATATATAAAGACACTTTTAATTATTCAAATCCCAATGTTTTGTAATGAACTTCCCATGTTGCTAACATTTGTTGCTTTCCTACTATGTTATTCATCGCGACTCCATATAAATAACTTGTAAGTTTTTGCACATGTCCAAAGAACCATGGGATGCGCACGATGGCATATCTATTGTTCACAACTTTACTGCAAGGTGGTTTGGTAGCCTTACCGACAAAGCTCTAAACCCGCAAAGGCCTTTAAGAGGCTTAAGTTGGTCGCTCGGGTTTAGCTCACACCACCGCCACCTCCACCATTGTGTGGATTTGGTATGGATTTTTTTCTAGGATAAAATGTGTTAACCATTTATTTTAACGCTCTAATGTTTTAAATGTAGCGGTAAATGCGGGTTAAGGCCCTTCTTTTCCTATGCATAATGTTCGCCGTCGTGGTTATGGGCGGATCTTCTTCTCATCACCACCGCCGAAGAGATCTGAAAGGACCTCGTGATCCGCCAGAAGACGGTAAGAGCAGGGAACTCCGAGATATCAACGAGGCGATAACCCCGAAGATAGGTGGAATGCCTTAATTCGGGATGTCGCCGGGCAGAAATGGAGATTGCGCGCCAGTCAAGTTGAACAAAAGTAGGCGGAGGTCCGGGCGCCCATGACCCTCCACGCCATAGCTCATACACTCCTTCAGAATTCAATCTTGGGCCCGCTCCCCAGCACACAGGAGAATGAACCCCCACGGCGAGCGCCGACCGCCGCCCACGCCTGAGTGGACGCAATTCCTCTTCAAGCTCGTTAAAGATCGTGGCACCACCGCACCACCTCCACTTAAGGCATCTCTTTCAATATGAGTGAGTTCATCTTGAATTATGCCCTTTTTGTTCACTAACACATATTCATATGTTAGTCGTGATGTTGAGTGTAGTAGCAAGAGTTGCCGCCACCAAAGACCGCAGATGCATGCACAATTTTGGAAGATGGCTAATAATGTCACAAATAGTTTTTGCCATAACGCCCACAAGGGTGAATGGAACCCGAGCCTATGATGAGGAAAAAGAGAGGATCAAGGAGATTTTAGAAGGTAATATCCCGAAGCTCAAGTCGAGAGATCTCATGGAGGGAGCTTTGTTCAAAGTGGTAAACATGTTAAATCCACCGTATTAGGCTCTTTTCGCTCTTCATTATAACCTCATTGTACTCATATTTTATTTATATTTTGCGAGGTAATCGTAAGAAGCAGCTGAAGCCTTTGCCAAAGCTGGCATGAGTCCCGATAGAGGAAGTGGCAAATGCCTATCCGGGTTGACTAATGAGGCATTTCAAGTACATCATCTCCCATGAGTCGATAATTAGATGATGCCATGTGGACTAAGTCCTTGTATTGCATTGTAGTGTTTGAAGGCCAACATATTATCAAAGAAAGGGGAAGCTAGAACAAAGGCAGCTACCGGACGCCAGGTAACGACGAAGCAAGTGGCGTACCCATAGTGCCAATAAGACTGGTCCCGGGGTTATGGCTTTCTCGATAAGCTATTTGTAAGTATAAATTTGGTTTATAATGTAGGTTCTCGAAGCTGAACACTAACATTAGTTTTGGTGCTCATTCTCACTAGGGCGCCATTTGTCGGTCGCCCGGCCGCTAAAGATGAACGCTAAAGGGCCTTCAAACAAGGGGCCATGCGCCATCGCAGACGCCACTCAAGGCGGAAAGGGGGATGAAGTGTGTATCATTCATTAGATAATTATTTGTGACTACAATGAACTAATTGTTATATACAATATAATGCGTAAATGAAGACTAAGCCAATGAAGAAGAAGAAGAAGAGAGCAACAACTAAAGACTTAATATATTTTGTAATGTGCAAATTACATTGTGAAATATATTAATTGAATTCAATTTAAATTTTTTATGCTTTGTTCTTATTATTTGTGATTTTTTGTTATGTTAATTTTATGCTCGATTCTATTTTTTTATTCTTAGATTTATTAAACATTTAATTACATATTAAACAATAATGCTTATCTACCATTAATATAATTTAATCAATATTTGTTTCTATTTTTCGAATTTTTAAATTTTTAAATATTTATTCTCGATTTATTTTGTTCATATTTAATATTTATTAATACTATTAATATTATTGATAATATTAATATTAATAAATATTACTAAATATTTATTTATATTAAATATTTGTTAATTTTGCATATGAATATTAACCGGTCCGCTAAATCATATTGAATAATATTAAATAAATATTTTTTTATCAAATTCCTTAATCGCCGTTGAACGACGTTGTTCAAGGTGGGTCGCTTATCGCCGGGCCAAGCCTGCTTGAACGACGCGTCTCAAGGCGGGCGCCGTGCCGCCAGAAGCCGACACCACTGTAGCCAGTGATGCCACGCCAAAGAACGCCGTTGAACGACGCTTCACACGCCGGTACCGCCACGCTAGCCACGCTACCGGGCAACGCCATGGATCTGACATGATGACGTACTTTTCGCCGTTGAACGACGCTGCGTGTCATTCACACGCCAAAGTCATACCGGGCGCTTTGGCCACCGGGTAAAGAAGGTCGCGGGTCAATCTTAATGTACGCGAACGATTTGAACGACGCCATGTCGCCGCTAAAGACGCCGGTTTGCGACGCTGCCAGAGATAGCGACGCGATAAACGCCTTTTATCGACGCCACGACGCCGAATAGATCGCCGTTTCGACGCTTTTGACGCCGACATCGACGCGGTAACGACTGACGCCGTAATAGACGCCAGAATGTGGCTTTGGTTTTGTAGTGATATGTCCATTACATGTATGGTGCAAACCAAGGGGCATAAAAGGAATATGGAAAAGGTAAACAGAACTCCGCCTCCGCCCGATAATAATGGCGAGGTCCCTTCCATGACCTATTTTCTTTCACAAAATTAGTGCTCCAAATATAACAAGAACACTCATTAGCTTAGCAGGATGTTTCCCCGCTTCTTTTTGTGACATTTTCATTCGCCTTTCCAATCATGACTATTGTTGATGGTGGTGGGATACTGATAAAAGATGTGGATATATATATGATCCTTTTGTGGCAAGTCAAGCCGCACCTTTTGAAATGGTGACACAAGGGTAATTGCTTTTAAGACCGCCATTAATTGAAGGAATGAAGAAAAGGATAAATTATTTTAGCAAGATAATGTGGACAAGGAGGAACGAAGATCATGGAGACATGTAGATAACTAGATAACTCAATAATGACTCACAAATCCATACCAAGTTTCCTTCAAAAGTGCTTCCTCGAACTTAACGGGTTCAAACTTCACACCGACTTCTCTTTGACCTCATTACATCCAGCTCTTTATCTTATGAAGTAACGTTGTTGAAGAAAATGCTTGTGTTCACCGGTGTCCTCCAATTTTAAGTCAATTGCTGCTTGAATTTCAAATAAGTCTCTCGCTTTCCCTCGATAGGATAAGTGGGTGACTTGTACTAGGACCAACATGTTATGTTGACCCTTGTGGGTCAACACCATGGCATGCCGCCAATCGCACTACTACTCGAGGCCTTCCTTCTCGCGATCTACACATCCCTTGGACACACCTCCGCCAAATTTCTACTAAGAAACATCTCTCGACATCAAGCAATACCCGCAGCTGTAATATCTGGCCACCATGGCTCCGCATTGAATATGCATCCCAAACCCCTCGTGACACCACGCTTTATGTGCGTGACCGCCACAAATTATACATTGTCAGATGCCATATGTATTATCCAAATGAGAAGAAGCATCATGTGGATGGCCGCATACCTGCCATCTCTCCAAACACACGAGAACGACATCACCTCCGGACATGCTAGGAGGAAGTTCACGATTTCATACATCAAGCAAACCATGGAGTTACGTACTCTCAAGAATTTTTTTCTTCGGGTTAACCACTCAAAAATCATACCTGGCTATACTCGCAAACCCTTCTTTGAAGTTTATTTTACAACTATGTAGTTGCTCTTTGGGTACTTGGAACTCTAAGCCTCTCCATAATATTTGAGCTTGTTAAAATGTTTTACCATGACTCATGTTTACTCCATTAATGACGCCATCTTGCTTTGTCAAGAAGTTAAGTTAGTAGAATTTCTTAGTTGTATTCTAGCAATTTCTCAAGAAACAACCTTGTTTAATCTTCATTGTTTCCAACAACCATTGATATAATAGCACTCCCAGCGGGTCTTTCTTTGTTGCCATTGTATTATTAAAAAATCTAATGGTTTGGAAAATTTTGCACAATCTTCAAAAAAAGATGCTAACGATCAATGGGTTGCCCTTGAGGAGCCATTGATGTATACGTGCAATTACTTTGGGACGTTTTGTGCCAAATAATATTGTGTATAAAAAGCATGGCATAAACCTATGGGATTGGATGTTAATAGTTGATGTATTCGGAGCTTTGGAATTAGGAATAACTTTTTGTTATTAGCCTAGGTTCAAAAGTTATTTTATTCTAACATCTTCATTCACGTATCGTCTGAAGTTACAAGTGTTTATGTAATCAATGTTGAGGGATGATTTGTTGTTTTGCAATGAGGTTTTAAAACTGGGGAGGGATGATTTGTTCAAAGGACACATTTCAATAGATTGTGGAGGTTTCATTTATTTAGTATTTCTTTTCTTTTAGTGAAGAAGAAGATGATTGTAGATTCTATTGATAATATGGTTACAAAACTTCGAAGCATATGGAATTAAATCGGGGATATACTTAGTAAGTGATGTTGTTAGACCTTTTAACCAAAGAGAAGAGTCCATTTAACCATGGAAACTGCACTCTTTTGTGTAAAAATATTCATGACCATCACTTCTAGCTCAAGGAGCAACACACAAAAGCCATTTATTGTCGTGAGCACGGACCATTTGTGACAAACCTGAAAATGTGATATGTATGCCCCTATATATCGACCATAGGAGCCAACCAATACCAAGATGGAATATTGTCTAGCTAAGGGCCATGCATTGGTGTAGGAGGCCAAGAGGATGTATCGGCGATCCAGCCGCAGATTAAACAAATTTTATAACCCGGACTCGCTTGGTCAACATTGTAAAAGATATGGATCTTTAATGCATAAGATGTTTTTTGCCTTACGTCATGCATGCAAAAAATAAATAGACGAGATGTTTGATTGTCACCTCATTAGTGCTAGGAACTAACCTTAAAAGCACATAAGAATTTCAAACAAACACTGAAGCCAATGCAAATGCCATACTTTGCTCTAGCTTGATGCGTCTTTTTTTTTACGTGCTAGGGTTGGTTTTAATTTGGACTTTTTGGTGCTTAGGTTT
This sequence comes from Isoetes taiwanensis, assembly GCA_021234155.1. NCBI lineage: Eukaryota > Viridiplantae > Streptophyta > Lycopodiopsida > Isoetales > Isoetaceae > Isoetes > Isoetes taiwanensis. The sequence goes on from JAJEKV010000791.1 coordinate 22,648, forward strand.
GAGGTAGTCTACTTTAGAGATACAATTCCTCTAGATAACTTTCCAATCTAGTTTATATTTTCATGTTAAAATAGAGTATATGGCAATATCAAACCTTAGCCAATGTACGTGTACATCTAAAACAACAACATATTTCATAATTGGTTGAGCATACCAAACAAATCATCCAACTTCACAAGCACACTTTTACCAAAGATTAACCGGGCTTGCATGGTTTTCATAAGCATAGAAAGCCTATCATCAACAACACCACCTCCATTTACAAAGACTTCATAGTGCTTTTGCACTAGTTGGGCAATTACGTTGGTAAGAAATTGGTAACAAAAGTCCATTTTCGATGGTTGGGCGGGTTATTTGGTAACGAATAAGTAAAGGATATCAAGTTGATGTTTAGGATGTTGGGTTGATGTAAAACAAATTTAATTAACTTTTCAAAGCATATGAATTAATGATGAAAAAAAGTGAACTAACTATGGTGAGAAAGTTTGACTCAAAACTTGCCTACAAAAAAAAAAGTTTGACTCAAAACTCTAGCCTAATCTATAGAAGCACGCATTTGTTGAGCCAAGATGAAAGCGAAACCTTTGAGTCATTTAGAAGCATGAAACAACGATGCATTCTTGTCGTACCAATGGGATTCTAGAGTCCTTGAATGAGAGATTACCTTTATTGCTTATGCAATTCTCTAGAAACTTTCAATCGATTCAAGACATTGCGGATCTTATTGCCCATGATATCTCTTCTTTTTAAGTCCCAAATGTTGTAAACCAAGCAGCCTAGATCTTTCAGAAAAAAGTATGAATTTCATTTGCGATGTTTTCACCCTCCCAAACTAAATAGAACCTTGAGACATGAAAGCTCGGACCCATTTATCGACATAATTTAAGCGCGAGTAGCTCTAGTCTAGCTTGCATTCGGTGTCATTGCCAAATTTTAGCATTTAGTGGCTTTAAAGGGCAATTGTGCATGTGCCAAAGTAACATCTAACTTGGTTTTGTTCACCTCCATAGTAAACAATTGATTTAATGAGTTTATTTAAACCCTAAACCCTATGCTATCCTTGCTTTGCAAGAAGCACTACCCGGTGGCCCTTTTGGCGATGCAAATCTTTGTGCTATTCATAAGCGATCGTAATAATGCCAAAAGATTTGGCAATTGCTCGGAGGATTCAAGGAGACTATTTGTAGTAGGAAAATTGTACTTTTGTTTTATAATATAACATCAATGTATATTTTCTCTCTTGTTTACACAAAACCTTTTGGCCTTCGTGTATAACCATAGGTGTTGTGCAGTAATTTTATGTGTATTAAAAAAAAAAAAAAAATCAATAAATCACGATCGGGAAGGCTTTTGGTTTGCTCTTAAGGGCAAATCCTTGGCTCTATTGGTGGGTGGAAATGTTTTAGATTTCTATCAATGTATGCCCTAATATTCCCTGTAACCAACCTAAAATACAACGAGGTAATTTGCGAGGTTGTTATTGGTGTTATTTACCAGGAAGTCACGCCCATTCTTGTTGTTTTCTTATCAATTGGTATGGTATATGAGATAAAGCTTGAAAAGATTGGGGCACAATGGATAGCAATTTCCTTGAAGGATCCGCCCTTTAGTGTGTTGGTTATCACAACAGGTGCTAGTGCATAACAATTTGGTATCGAGCCAAGGTTCAATTCCTCGTGGCAACATTGATGCAAGCATCTCGGGGAAGGGGAGGAATTGATATGGTTTGTGGGGTATGGAGTAAAGCACGGAAATGTTGGGTTCTATTGGATAATGATTTCCTTGAAGGATCTGCCCCTTTTGGAGTGTTGGTTATCACTAGAGGTGTTCTGACGATTTCCTTGAAGGGTCCGCCTTTTGGAGTGTTGGCTATCACTAGAGGTACTAGTGCGTAACAATAATCCCAGATTTCGACAATCTTAAGCCTTCACGGCTTTGCCTAAATCATCTTAGAACATGCATTTTTTGATAAATTTCTTGGAGTTTTTTTTTTTAATTATGCCTTGTTTTTAATCCTTCATGAAGTTAGATAAATCAGCGTAGATTGGCCATAATAAATTTTTCAAGTTGTTGAGTCCAAATCTTTTTGTTAAAGATCGAGATTTGTAATTCTTGACTTTAAAAACATTTCAACATGTTTGCCATTCTTTATCATGAAACTAATTAAATCTCGGAGAAGCTTAGCTATACGGTGTCGTAAAAGCCACGGATTTTAAAGAAAAATAGGTCCCGAGCTTGTATAACCTTTCTGCCATGCATCTCCACAGTTTGTTTCTATGCGGCTGATAGTTCTTGCTCCACGGTTTACTCCATGAGCACAAAGATCTTTTAGGTGTTCTCATTGTGGTGCTCGGAACCCAATCCATGACATGTTTGTGTTATGCTTTGGTCTGCCTCTCCTCCTCCTTTCAGACTTTGTCTCTACCAATGGTAATATGTCTTAGATGTTAATTCCCTATTTTTCGGGCTTCAATTTTGCATTAAGCGCCACCCTACTATATTTAGATCAGTTTAATACAATTTGTCAAATTGTGATGTGGAAGCAATATTGAAGCAATTTGTTACCAACATCAAATTTTTATTTAGAGCTATAGTTCAATTAGATATTTCATTTTGTAGCAAGAAACAATATTACGTAGTATTGCTTCCTTACTTGGCGCTAAAGATGGGGATACAAGCTCAAAACCAACAATGGGCCAAAAGAAAAAAGAATCTCAAGAGTCCCAATGGCAACACACAATACCGCTAGAGATGGTGGACAATGTGGTATTCCATCTTCACCATATAATGAACAAACTCTTACAAAACTTGAAGTGAGAGCACGTGAGCAAAGCTTCAATTAGTTAAAAGATAATCGGGGCAGGTTGGCCAAAGTAGAAGCCTTTGCGAATCGCAATAAGTTGCAAAGACGTAGAATAAATGGAGACAGGTGGACATGTCTATGCATACCTCCAATGAATGGGCCTATTATAACGTGGCGCTTCAGTAAAGTTGCCAACGGAAAATATGCGATGAATCCTCGTGAGCCACAAATCTATGCATTGTTTTTTTTTTTTTTTTGAGGGTAAGAATATGTATGTATTAATATATAAAATTTACATAAGAAATCCCACATGGAATTGATGGAAAGAATTATCACCAAACGGATATAACTCATATAAGAACCAAGGCTTGTACTAAATACCACTCAGTCCCTATCCCCTCGGATTACTATGGGGAACCATCTTCATCCAGACTTAGATACTATATGGAGTTAGCATCAATTCCAAGCAACAAGGACTTAGGAGAAAGCCCATTCTACGTGACAAGGGTCCACCATCCTACCTCCCTATGTGTGTCGGACGGGTCATCAACCCCCACCTTTGTTTAAATCCAGATCCCAGTAACATTTAAAAAATGAATAGAATCCCCTTATACTGCCAATTCTATCCAAGTTCTTGTTGTAGTTGCGGCCAAACTTCCTATGGTGAGCCAAGGCCATAAGGGCTACCTCCTTATTGAAACTATTTTGAATCCTTATTCTTGTCGCATCAGGTCCTCCAAGAGCAACACCACATCGGTGTTTCCAGATACACCACAACGATATATTGGTTAAGGTGAGCTGAATAACATCTGCTCCTAAACTGACTAGAATGACCGGCCATGATAGCTGACACGTCTGTAACCCAATAATTGGACAAACCCACCTCCAAAAGTCTCCTATGATCGGACAAAAGAAGAGATGATCCATTGTCTCTGACGCTCCACATCCTAGAGGGCAGAGATCATGTTGAACAACACCCTTGTTCAACAACCATGTCATAGTGTATACTCCTTCTTGTAAGCTGATCCAACGAAAGAATTGAATCTTTTTGGAGCATAAGGAGCCCCAAGACTTAGTCAATAGACCCATGGTTTCAGCTTGATCTAATCCCAGCCTGTCTGCAGCCTTTAGTGGGGATTGTGGCATTAGCAATCCATACAATTTTCTGACTTTATAATCTGCCTCATCCCCACATAACCACCTATCCTCTTCCCCTACAATACCGCGGAGACCATCTCGACGTTCACCATAATCTTCCTAAAGACCTTCCTGTCCCCCTCCCCAAAGACTGGAACCGGGGCTTTAAATCTTGTCCAAGAAATCCATCTATCATTTTCCCACAATTGCCCAACCTTATTCCTGCAACCCCGCCATTTAGTAAACACTCGAGGGTGTACAAATTGCAAGGGGAGACATCCCTCTCCCAAATCCTAGTATTCCAAAATATACTTAGCCCCGCCTCCCAATGAGCATACGCTATGTTGAAGAGATCCACGCACATCACCAAGCTTCTAATATTTTACTCATTACGGGGAAGTACCTCGACCCATTGAGAATTTATAAGTAGGAGCTAACCTCATCTCTAGGGGTCGAGGGTTTCCCCTTTATCTTACCTTGTTTGTAGTGATGCGCACAAAGAAATAGCCGGGATGTATCCTTGGATAGCCCTCCAAACAAACTTGGCTGCCAAAACCTTTCCCCGGACCATTGGATCTTTGCATCCTAAACCCCCCCATCCTTCCTACTTGACACATTTCGGACCATGCAACCCCCGGCAATCTTCCCTCCCCGGATGAATTCGAATGATTACTAGTAGCTGGTCATACACATATTTACGTGCCACAATAGCTGAAGAGTAGTAAATATGAGTCGCATTAAGAATTGCATTGGCTCTTGTCACTCTCCCCATGGTGGATGAGGGGACTTGCAGGACTTGAGGTTAACCTTCTTTGAGTCCTTTCTATAATTGGCGCCCAAAGACCTTTTAGATTTTCACCAAGGTTAAGTGGCATACTTAGCAACTTAGTGATCCTTAGTATGATAGTTCCATGCCACGACCCTTGTATCAATGTCTTCTTCAAAGGCCATATTACATCACATTTAAGCGTGATTCGTGCCAATCCCGAAATGGAGTAAAAAGATTTTAAAACCGTTGAAAGGCGGGAAACTCCCATCATCATACCTTAAGAATAGAAAGGTATAAATGCGATATTGCATAATAGTCATAGTTTTATTGGAACCTGGAAGAAGTAACCCATTCAGCAATCCTCTCGTCATCAAACTTTTCACCATACAAGTTAAGAGATATGCCACGATTATAAAAAGGTAAGGCGCAAGGGGGCACCCCTGCCTAATTCCCTTTCTGAGCTCAAAGAGACCAGTTGGCTGCCCATTAACCAGAACAGATGCTGATGCCATCTTGTTCAAGCCCATAATTAACTCTATAAAGTTAGCTTCAAAGCCCATATGAACCATTATATTTTTTAGCCCACTCCACCTAATAGAGTCATAGGCTCTACGGAAATCCAGCTTCAGCAATACACAATTCTGGCGAGAAGACTTACACCAATGAAGCCCCTCTCTTGCTGCCAGATAGTTGTCCAAAATGTTCCTGCCTGGGAGGAAGGCTGATTGTTCACATCCAATCAAACGGGTTAAGATTGGCTTCAAACGATTAGCAACGACCTTCATAATTACTTTGTACAGCACATTAGTTAGAGCTATTGGTCTCCATTCATTCAGTACTTGAGGCTTATGGACTTTTGGGATCAAAGAGATAAAGCCAGTTGCTAGGGCCGGGTGAAGGTATCGAGCTGCCCAAGCTCCGACATTGAAGTAGAAAGGATGGACCAAGAATGTCCCAAAATTCTCGTGAGAACTCAGGCGGAAACCAAATGCGGTCCTGGAGACTTACCAAAGGCCAAGGAACACAGAGTCTTATATATTTTACATTCCTGGGCTCTTGAGTAGAACCCTATTATCGTTTTCAGCCACAACTTTGGTCTTGCCCCTGGAGAGGGAAGCCACCAGAGCATTGATTATTAAAGTCATTTGGAAGAGGATCCTCCTTAAAGAATTCCTCATAACTCTCTACGAAATAGGATTTAATTTACGCCTCATCTCTAAGAACTTCATTCTGATCATTAGTAATCGAAAATAATACTATTCTGCCCGGTCTAGCTCCCTTGTCCCTAAAGAAACACTTGGAGTTCTCATGGTCAACTTTTGCATACCATTTAGTCTTTGATCTAATAGCAGCCCCTCGAGGCCTCTTCCTCTTCTATAGCTTTAATTCGGACATCTAGCTCCTCTTCAAGAGCCCTGATTGGCTTCATTGAATGGGTCAATAATCGACGCTTAACATCCCGAATTTGGCTATACAACTCAACCTTAGTTTTCCAAATTCACTAGCCCGCAGCTTCCCCATTTTTTATCCAATCCTTCATAATAGCATTTTTTCCGACCCAAGATTTCATCTTGGAAAGTCCCTCTCCCTTGGCTGAGCTAACAGATATTCCCCCAATGAGGTGCGAGAAAGCATCCTTCCCTAAGAGTCTGTATTAAACTTGAAAGGAACATTTCCCTCCGTCTAGCGGAAGGGAGATCTTCAAATATTAGTTTTTGTGGGACATGATCCGACCGGGGAAAAGGCAAGATCTCCTTCCACATAGCACCGATCCATGAAGGGAGCCGACTTGTTAGCCACATAGAATCTATCTAGTAGGCAAGAAACTCGTCTCTTCCTTTTTGAATCTCGCATTGTTGAAGTTGCGGAGAGAAGAAGAAATGCTTAGATTTATCAAGAGTTATGCATCTTTATAAGTTCCCCGGACTAGTCCATTTAAGTTGATACATGGTGAATGGATGGTTATGGAATTTAGGTAAAAGGTGCTTGCCCATTGTATTTTGAATGCGGGGATAATAAAGTTGGAGAGCAAGCCAGACTTTTTTACCAAAGCATAAACATTCTAATTGATTGTTCCACTTCTACATCTCTAAAAGGCCACATTCTTATTCTCACACGATGTCCGTAATGTGGGCAAACAAGGGCACTTATATTAGTACTACAGCTCCAAGATATTTGTTAGGAATATTTATATATGATCATATAGATCAAGATAGATGACATGGCAAGTGCCATGTACACGGTGATGTGGATCCCTAGTCATGTAAAGAGTCATGTCTATAGATGAAAAGACGTGTCCCATTCACTAGATATGTATATGCTACGTTGGGGGTGTTCCTAATCTAATCCAATATATTCTCCATTGTTCTATTTTAAGATGGTATCGAGCCTCGAGTGCTCTTAATCTGATCCCGGGACGCAGGATGGACGTAAGTAGGGGAACCTCCTCCCGATTCAAGAAAGCTAGAAAGAAGAAATCAATGAAGAAAGGGCTTACTAGATTGAAGAAAAGCTTGGAGATATTTCAAGCCAAGGTGAAGGCAAAACTAATTACCCGCATCTCTATTTTATTGACCGGTGTAGATTCATCGAAAAATTAGGATTTAGGACTTCCAAAATGACCTCTTTGCATGAAGTTCCTGCACGAGGCAATATCCCGTTGGGGTAGGTCCAAATCCTCAAGGAAGAAGCTGGTATGGCAAAGAATGACGTTGAAGACCGTGTGTGAAGCATGTTCTAAGGCCGTTAAAGAAAGGCCCAAGAATATAAGTAGTTAGGGCAGATATGGCACAAATTTTTCTTTGCAAATGCCGCACATTATGCAATGCCGTCGAAAAAAAGGTTGTAGAAGAAGAAGTAGAAGCCGTCGGCTTTGAAGGAGTCGACTCATTGCCGCTTTGGATGGGGTTAGTAGAGCCCTCAATCGAAATCTTTAGGGCATTCGTTAATGAAGAAGGAGCCATGATAGAAAGAAGGGCCGTGGGAATTCCGCCACGTAAATCCCATGGCTATTAAAGTTTCGAGATTGAAATTTGTTCAAGATGGACACAATTGAAGAAAACGTTGCGTATATGGCCGGTTAAATATGAGGCCAAGAATAGGGCAAAGAAACAATCCCGTCAGGAAGATGAGAACGAGGTCAAAATTCAACACCAATTGCTTGGAAATCAGATTGCTGGTCATGCCCATAAAGACCTACGGATGTCAAGACATGATGCAGACGCAATTTTGGGATTACGGATGCAACAGCTATAAAAACCCAAAGTCTGCAGATGGAGATAGCCCCACAGGATGCCATTTAGACAAGCTTTAGATGGTGAAGATACCGCAGAGATAGATAGTAAGGATGCTGCCCAACAAATTGTGGCAACCCAAGACGATTTGGGAGAAAGAAGCATGGCTGCAGAAGAGATGCAGATGGATCTGAAGACGGAGCAGATGGAACTAAGCCCACTGGCAAAACGAAGACAAAAAGAGGATATTCGAGACGTCTTGGGTCTATTTGGAGATGATCCGTAAATATCGCATGCCTTAATTCAAGATAATGGAGCAAAGAAAGACTAATGGACTTAAATCCTATTCACAGAGCCAACCATTCGGCCAAAGATGTGTGCCCAGCGGCAAGTAATGATACTCCAAGCAAAGCGGGACCAAGATAGGATCGATGAAAAAATAAAAATTTATCATTCTTATTAATAGCAAGCAAGGAGCAAAAGGCGTTCTCGGAGCAGTTGAAAAATCCGACATGCAGACGACACGATTTTACACTGACGTGGAGCATCGAAAAATAAAGGACACACTATATATGGATGACACGAAACATTATAAGGATAAAATCTTTGTTAGAAGCTTAGGAAATTCTATTCACGATTTTAAGGCCCATGTTTATTGGGAAAAATACTCTAAACAAAAATATGTGAAGTATTCTAGAGTCATTTAAACATCCTATAATTGGGGTCCACAGAATGGTTAAGCATAATGGATGCTTGATCAAGGGGAGAAATATGCCTAATATATGTGATCAAGGCATCCTCATAATAGTATAGTCTAGAGGAAAAATTTTCGATTCTTTTTATTGGGGAGAGAGTTCATAAACTAGAAGTTCTAATCATTCTTGATCTATTGATCAAGGGGGAGTGTTAGGAATATTTATATATGATCATATAGATCAAGATAGATGACATGGCAAGTGCCATGTGTACGGTGATGTGGGCAGTCCTAGACATGTAAAGAGTCATGTCTATAGATGAAAAGACGTGTCCCATTCACTAGATATGTATATGCTACGTTGGGGCTGTTCCCAATCTAATCCAATATATTCTCCATTGTTCTATTTTAAGAATATTTTACTCAATCGCTATTCGATTTAGAGATTGCTTTGTCTTGAGAGGGATGTGTAAAGATCCTGGGAGTGTCTTTCCGTTCCATATTCAAGATGATGTCTAAACCATTGCATTGTAAGGTTTTATCAAAAAGGAGTATCGATTAGTTCCACATGGGATAGTTAAGGCATTCTAAAAAAAAAAAACTCGATATACCTTTGAAGCTTTAAAAAGGCAAATTTTTTTTTTTGCACATATTTTTATCGAGAAAGAATAGAGATGGGTGAAGAGACAATTGCGGACTTTATTGAAGATGTCATAGAATTATCTTCTAAATCGTCCGACCTTGATGAAAGGTCCTTCCTTCTTATTTTCCAACGTAATGGCTTCTCCATTTTACGTTGTCTTAACTTGCTAGAGCTAGCTTGAATTAGAAGATGGCCTAACTTAGTCATATTGGGGTGATCGGATCATCACATGGTATCCACAAGAAATTACAAAAACACCAATGACGAATATGAACATGAGGCCCGATTCCGTATGGCTACACGAGGGGACATATCGCTTCTACATGGTCCTAAAATGTTCGGGATTTTGGGGAAGGATATAGCTATATTATGATCGCATACAAATTCACATCAGTCGTAAATGCTAAAACTATCATTGGCCTCAAAACTTGTAGCTTGTGATGGCCAAACTAACATCTCTTCTTGCTTTCACCTTGCTACAAAGGATGAGGTTACATGGGTACCTTATCATCCAAGGTGTCACGCTAAATGCATTACGTTTTCGGTGCCACGGATGCTAGACAAGGAGAAAGACCACTCACGCAAAATTTTGTGGCATTTACTCGTGTAACTCTAGAAGTAGAAGCACAAACAAATCAAGGACATATCATTTTCAGTAGACCCATGCAAACGTCTAAGCCTTCGCGGAAATCAAATGAAGAAAGGGTCTTACATGGAAGAGAGGCGCACACTCATTGCAAGTGCAATGCAAATCATCTTCTATCCGTAGTGGTATCCTAAGCCTATTAAATGCATTATTATTACAAGGGTTCCAAAGGATCTCAAAAGAACACAAGTGCCATATATATATACAAGGAAATTATTTGTAAGGTCAAAATCACCAGTGATTCTTTGATTCATCATGTACATGTGATTTGAGATTTGATTCTAACACTATATTAGAACAGGAGGCTTATGTTCCATTCTACAATTATTTATAAGAGCACTTCATGCAAAGAAAAGTTCAAACTGAAACTTTCAATCATAAATCCCTTTCTAGGAATCATTGGAAATTATTCCATTTGTACCATTAAGAAAATGTCAATATAGTCAACCATATTGTAAGCATGTTGAGTGTAATGATTCAATGAGCAGACTTTTAAAAAGCAACTTAATTCTTCAGAATTTAATGCTCTTTGCTAAACAAGTAGCTCTTCAAAGGTTAATTGCCACAGATTTTGATGCTCCCCCGGAGAAGACAACAAGCATTCATCTCATGCCCAATGTTGCGGTGTTTTTTAGCAAGCTCTTGAGTTGCGCGCCTCATCCCATCAAGATGCGTATCCTCCATTAGATAACTGGCGGCTACTATAGCAACTCTTCGTGTTCAATTTCACCTATTAATTCAGTGGACCACTTTTTTCCCCACCCATTGTAGAAGAAAAGGATGCATCACCAACATTGTGTATGCTAATTTCCGAGTATTAAGTCTTACAACCTATTAGGCCATGCAAAGTAATCGATGGAATGAACGACCATGGATTAACCATGCGTGCAACCATGTTTCCAAGCCATCCCGAATATTGGTCATCATACCCAACATGCCACCAAATGCTCTTTTAAGCTTTAAAAATGATACATTGTTAGAAATGAAGCACTTCCGCTTAAATGTGTTTTTATATATTTGCTAGCTCTAAGAATATACTATAAAGCATGAACGTGCCTAAGCCAAGTGGCAAAATACACGTATCAAGGATCTAATAGTATAAAGCATGAACGCGTGCTCTAAGCCGAGTGGCAAAATACACGTATCAAGGATCATGGGCTGTAGATCATATGGTAGAAGAGTTCAAGTGAAAATATACAAATAATCGAATATATTTTAATTTTTAAAATAAGAGTTGAAAGGGTTTACATCAAGAGCAAAAGTTGGAACAACTACAATCATGGGTATTGCCAGATTCGAGCTCAAATTGTGTTTGCACATAGCGATCCTTGTTTGTGGGGTGTCACGTGTACAAATTTTTGTATCTGTATATTAAGGTTTGCAAAATACTATAAGGTTTGAGAGAATGTACTTAATGGTGTTAATTTTGTACATGTATTGTAAATTTTAAAAGGCTCTCATTGCCTATGTAACCCCCGTGTGAATATGCACCCAAACTAAAAGGGGTTTAAGAGGATTTTAATTTAAATGTGTCAAATGCAATGGTTTGTGTTAATAATGTTAATGGTAGTTGTATGTTAATGGTTTATGTTAACTAAATTTTTTTGGCCCCTTCGGGGCCTTAAGGATGATGTAGGGGTGTACATATAGACATTACATAATACTCTAATGATGGATGGTATATCATAGCCTCACAAATCTAACAAACTAGAGGCTCAAATCATGGAAACGAAAACATTGCATAGAATTAGACATATAATATTATACCAATACCAATATTAATACATGAGGTAGCACTTGTCCTACATAAGAGCCATCTTTGTGTGAAGATCTTTACCATGTGTCTCCAAGTCTTACACATGAGACATTCTATTTCACGTGATGCCACATTGCCGCATCAATCAAGCCATTGGCTAAATTCATTGCCACCTATATTGACCGATTGCTAAGTTGCGGTTAGAAACCGATTCAACCCTCTTTCCGTGTTCGATATGGCATTATTAATTTGACCAGCAAAGTTGCTTACGAGCAGAACCGCCCGTAGCCCATCCATGGACTTCGCCTTTTATCTTGTTCTCGAGGAAATGAATAGATCCCAAAGATTGTTTTAAGTAACCGTGTTAACATACATGCTTTTCATCTTTAGCGTTATTAATAACAAATCTCAATCTATCTAAACATTATAAACTATGGGTAGCAAATCCTCATACGGTGGCATGGAAGGGGGTCCAAGACTTCGTTCAAGAATTTGAGAAGATCCGACACCACACCGACTTGCTCTAGAGTCTTCTCAAGATCTCCGAATTCACAAAGATCACCGATCAATGTTGTTCAATGACAATCGAAATGACAATCGAGTCCGTGTTAGAAATAAAAGATCTTGGAGTCTCAGATTTGGACCGGTTGCTAGCTTGCAAGGATTTCACCCTCCTGTTTAGGGTATAGGTCCTGTTTAGGGTATAGGTCTGTTTAGGATCGTTTCTGTAAAGAGACTTTGTTAAACTTTGAGCAAATGGCTTGTTCCATCTTCAAAGCCGGGCTCATCACTACTTGACCACCGCATGGAGGCAACCCTTTCCTAGTCCGCTATCTTGCTATCTTAAGTGAGCTTAAGTGAGTGATACATTCAAAGACAACAATTAATTCCAATTTATTAGCTGTCTGGTCAATTGTTAGACATCTTACTTCCATCTTTCCGTAGAGATCGCCGCGTGAAACACTACGCATTAAGAAAGCATTCTACAGTTAGACCTTATCAACAAAAATTTCTAGTTAGATTAAAAGGTGATGAAAGCTGCGCCATTTTGTCTTCACGCTTCCTACAATGCTATTGAAATGTCGAATAAGGATGCCAAAGACACTTTCAAATGATTTAACCTAAGAATGCGGTGATGATGAATTGTTTCGTCAAGAAAATTCATTACTAGCCTTTTGAGTCCGAACTTTTACCACCCTAGTTTTGATATCTTCATAGTGATTTCCATTTCTTAGCACTTGTCACTGGTCCAATGTTGTTCGTCTTCCATTAGAAAAGCAAGGACGAAATTGGGGATTTTACAAAAGGATTTATGTGAGGTCATTGTATGGCCATACAAGTCGACACCATTGGATATGATACATGACCCCGGAATATTAAGTAAATCTGATTTAATCATAAAAATAATCGATTTTTTGTGAGCTTGATTTGGCTCTCAACCGTTTGTTGATAGCCTAATCTTTGCATTGTGGAGACCGGACGGGGAATGAGGCATAGAACTAGCCCATTTGCTCATCCGCTCCAAACTACGCCCAAATGCCTATATCCTCGTATATAGCTCGATTTTTTTCGATTGCTGGTAGATCTACGGGTAATGTGTGAATCACTTTAGTTAAATCCGCACGCGGGATGTAAGCATATCTGGATGCGAGGAGTGATTCGTCGACTCCCAAAAAGGGTGTGAGATTTTCCCATAGACTGCTGTTGGTGCATGATAATTCACATATCAAGAAACCCTAAAACTATTTCTCTATATCTTCATGAACACTTTAATTTAGGGTTGAAAATAACATGCACAAAAGCCTAAATCACCACCATACAATTCTTTTCTCATAAAAATCCACGGTAAGAAAGGGTGGCTCTAGAAATCTTTGTTTCGTACATGCACAATTTAATACATCAACAAAATCATAGTAAAACCATAATAAAAAGCGTGATAAAAATCATAAAGGTAACCTTTGTTATAATGCTAGATATTTGCATCCATTTGAAATTTGAAATAAATGTCATCTTTGATATTGTCCCCATATGTATTGTATCTGTCCATTTTCTCTGTTTAAGAAGCTGCCACTGATATTGGCAAGAAGGCATAAACTATCAGCAGAAGACCCTGAAAAAAAACTACCCTAGCACAAAATCCTACCACGAAAGCCATACAATATTAGGGGATCTTAGCTAAGATCTAACAGCAACTGAGAAAATTAGTGCCTGCTCAGACAGAGATATTAGAGGAATTACTCTAAAACTGGAAACTAACCAACAGTATATTAGAAATGTGGAATGGCTTAAAAGCTCATCAGAATCTAGTGGTCAAACATAAGGTACACTGCTTATACAGATGATATGGTGGAAATTGTTGAAGTATCTCGATTTGGACACCATTATGCGTCACCAACATACCCTTGCATTGCTCCTTGTCTTCTATTTTACCACTAAGAACTTTGGGTTGTTGACCTACTCCGCAACCCCAATTAAATCGGGAAATAAATGGGTTGCAATTCGAATCAGCAAACTTAGCAAGCATCTCTAAACTGACAGTGGAAGCCAATGGCAGTAAGAACCGGACATTTCCATCCATCCTAACTGAGACAATGCACATAATTCCAGAGTTAGTTGAGGAGAATGGAACCATAAACAGGACCATCACTAAAATACAAAGATAAAGCATTGCAAATGTGAATCCTTTGAAGTCTGCTATTAACATAGTAGAGTTTTCTCTAGTATTGGCAAATCATTACAAGCAGCAGCATTTAAGGTATTCCACAAATCCTCAGAAGACGAATGCATTCAGATAATTTTTCACAGAAAAAGAACTTACATCTCCTGCGTGCATCAAAGGGAGGAAGACATCTTCCTGTTTCTGCCATTTTTGCAGAAAATGACCCAATCAATGCCCAAACGTGTAGGGCCACGGCAGAAAGTGTTTATTACTTTACTAATGTGCTGTGCAGGCCTCTAAGCAATCAAATATTTTTTCTTATATGACATTTAAACACCTCTAATCTAGGGAGAATTTTTACCTTTGAAATAGATCTTCAGCTACGGAAATAAAATAAGGGACACCTATGCACAATTTTGCTGCCTGAAATGATGTAATCAAATAGATCAAGTAAAAAACTAAACTAGATAGATGCAGAGTTATACACCATACCTTGGAACCAGGTAGGAGCCCAACTAATGGCACCAATGTGCCTTGATTATTTGTGTCTTGTAATGTATTATACACTGAACAGGTGTTGTCTGGACTAGCAGTTGCATCCAGAAAGAGGTCACCAACTTTGCACTTCATTCGTGCCCATTTAGGCAACCCTTGCAACAAGTAGTTGCTCCGAAGTAAATACATATCCATCAACCTGAAAGAGAAGAAAACTTAAGCTTGGGTACATCATAAACCAGCACAAACATTAGCCTTTCTAACAAGCTACTTGGTCTGCAAATTATATCAGATGTCTTCTTAATCATTGGCAGCTGAAGATGTTACAAATACAATCAACGGATAAAATTGACTGCACAAACAACTGCAGCTTCCCTTGTTTATAACCGATAATAGCAATGCCATCCAATGAAATTTTAAAGCAAATGGCCATACATTGTCTTTTACATGCTTCATTAGCTAGGCGGTTAATGATCGCCTCTTCAGTTCCTCGCATGGAATATTTCTAACTACTGCATGACATCAATAAGTGGGGAAGAATATCCTTACCCTGGCCAGCGCACAGAACATTCAGCATATGCAATTGTCTTATAACCAAGCATTTTACCAATAGCCACCTGTGGCAAAACAATGACAAAGTTGGTAAGATATCCCTATTACTTGAGAAAGTTGAGGAACTTACGGTGTAAAATTGATCCCCACCAAGAAAGATGCATATTCCCTTTTTATGCCAATTCCATTCTTTGGTCTTCCCAAAAAGGAGGAATTGCCAAAAACGTTCGGGTTCCTAACAATATTAGGTAGAGACTAAGAACAGAAGGCAGATAGGATTGATGCTACGAGCACACACCCAGACAACTCTCACATATTGATTCATTAATATTTCATACAATTGTCTAAACCCAATTTGATGAATGTTTCCTTCTACTCGTATAGCATATGAATGTGTACAAGCTCTTTCCAGACAGAGACATTTCCTCATTTAACACTGCCACTATTTAGTTTCTGTTGCTGATCCTAAGCCTATCCAACTACTAATGTTTTATGCATCAAAATCATCGACTAATTGTCTAGTCTGCCTAGCTCGGCACTTGGAAATAAATTTCTACATTTGAATGCATACCAGGCACCAATCGACTTCTTCAAATCTTTTAACAAGCTCCAGCTCTCCGCCAGAGGCATGGGGACAACACAACCTGCTTAATTTACAAAATTGTCATCACAGTCACTGGTCAAACAATGGGGAGGAATCAGAGATTAATATTAACTTACTGAAATACGAATATCGTAAACACTGTGCTGAAAATGTTCCCGTAAAGACCTAACAACTGGTCTCACCCACGTTGAAACCTCTCCTGGTCCATTTGACAAAATTACTATATCCACAGTATTTTCTAGATTTTCGTTTGAAAACAAATGCCATGGTTTGCCAGCATGTCTACAAGGCACCAGCTTTTTGCAGTTGCCCTTTTTCCCCCCTTTTCCCCAATGGAGATATATGATGCTTTAAAGTTTGGACGGAATGAAGAGGACAGACTGAATAAGAAAAACCAATTTTTAGGTGTTGATCCAGCATGAAAAACAGGAGAAATTGCAGATCGAGTTTGAATAAGGCTCACCGGGTAGCATCCATTCCATTAAAATCTAGATATCCCAGGCGAATCCTCACCGTTTAACTGTCACTGGGCGTCACGAAAACCCTAAAAAGCCCAACCCATCGCATCTGCTTACATAGAATATTCCGGGGCATATTATCCTCAAAAAATCCAAGCCTTCAAAACGTCACTCCACCCCTTATCCATATAGTGGTTTTGTTGAATAAAAATTACATTAAAGGGGTGATGGCTGGAGTTTGAGCTTGCACCGTACATAAAGGGTCTCTCAAGCTTCATCTCTTGGAGTTTAATTTATGTTATCATTTAGAAAAATTAAGTAGCTAGATTGTTAAAATTTTCTTTTCATTTTCTAGTTATAATGAAGATCATGTAAGTTTTGGGTTAGCTTTGGATAGTGGGCTGATTGAATATTACTTTTTGTACCATTAAATATGCTAATTCAATTGATGAGATTAGAAATCTCTACGATTGAAAATTGAAATTTTCTCAAGTCGTCATTGATCCTCCCGAGCCTCGTTATGGAGCCATCCACCATCAAAGAAAGTACCCCGAGCACTTGTTTTGTTGGGTCTATGTAGATGTGCATTCTTTGGTATGGCGTTCGGATAATATACGATATGAATCAATATATTATCTGACTATGTCACTCATACATGTCCCTTGACAACATGTACTTGGAAACCATAAAGGTTTTAGCCCTAGGGGCAACTTCCTAGGTTGCACATATCTTTATGTGTCAGAAACCTAAAAGGGTCATGTAAAAAGGAACAAAAGGGGAAACCCTAAACCTTTTCCATTCTCGTATTTCAGCTTCCTTGAGCCATTCCGGCCAAGCCAAGGCGCTATTTCCATTGTGCGGATGCCAAAGCTGGCTTTGCACAACAGATCTCTAAGATTCGTAGCCTTAAGCCTTCAGCGGAAGCATGGGCGCATTCAGGGACCTCGAGCAAGCCAAGGTTCATGTAAATCGCTAATTTTGTTGTGCAATGCGACTTTTAGTCAATGAGCCGGGTTTAACATGTTAGTTTAGCCTCGGAGGCCTTATAGACTTTGAGATCACAAGCTCTAACAAAGGAACCTAACCATGTATGTTTGGGTATGATTAGATGTTATTCTATATTTGGTTCTATGGATGATGACGTTCTACTCTATAATGCGACTTCTGTGTATTGGGGGGAGGGAGGGGAAGAGGCCGAAAACCTCAATAGTTGATGTATCGAGTGATGTTCAAGTCGTAGATGGGGTGGCCCTCTAGCCCCGCTGTGGCGGGCATACACACCTCACGAAGGGGAGTGATCTCCTCCTCGCCCCATAGGGACCGGGAGTAGCCCCCTTGGCTATGCACCGGCGGGGGCCTACGGTCAAGTCCCAAGACTTATCTACCTATTCTCAAAGTATGCACGGGAGAGGCGGATGGAGAGGACTATCCAATGACCATGTTCCGTACACCCAGCCATCCAGTTGCCATGATCTCAATGCGCAATGACTCGAGAATCAAATCCCGGTCCATCCCCCTTGAGTGGCGAGCCTTGATAACGATTTCTTCCATGTTGATATTATTGATGTTCTTATAGATGTATGATATGGTGAGCCCCCTTCCAAGGTGGAGTTATGTGTGCGATGTCATGTGCTCACTATAGAAGTTACATCGGGCCTTATAAGTGATGATGACAAGGCTAGGCGGGTTAGAGGGAGATGAGCAAGCTCAAAAAACCGGGCCTTAGCTTCACCCATCCCGTCCACGTCGATAGGCTTTTCGGGTCCACTTACGCTTCCGTGCTGGGACGATCCGAGGGAAGGCGGGGATGAATAACACGTCCACTCTCCCCATAGATTCCTTGTCACGGGATTAGTGTGGGGTGAGCGGCCTCTGTCACTTGGTTGCGGAGGTATGAACTCCGACTTCTGATACGATGGGAGCATCGTAGATGAAGTATGGGACGATCTAGACCTTCAGTCTTGGGGATAACAACCTAAGTATGAAACCTCAAAAATTGGAAAAACAAAATTCCATCTTTAAAACAATAAGCTAAGCTAATGTTAATTAGGAAAAGTAAACTTAAAACATTATATACCGGAAAAATTTGGCTATTAGGAGTCAGCCCTCACAGAGTGTGCCAAGATCCTTAGCTAAATTTTAGATTGAGGCTCACAAGACGTTGTGAGTGTTTGACTATTGTTGACCCAGAAAGATGCATGATTAGAGTAATTTAATAGCACAAGAAGCTTAAAATTTGATTTCAAGCCCGAGGAAAAACATGTTATAATACTAAGAAACTTTCTAGAAAACCTAAAATAGAGCAAAAAACGAGTCACCCCTCCACGAGTCCTGAGGGCCCCATGCTAAAAATTTAGGGACGGGCCTCTCGCGCATTGTGTGAGTGGTAGCAATATTTTTCTCTAAAGAAACCTAATGTCTTAATCCAAAAAGCGAAATGTTTTAAATAATAGTATAACATGAAAATTGCGAGGGTCAAAACCCTAAAATTTCCAGACCTATAAATAGACCCTTAGGGTTCTTCATTCTCACCATACTCCTTCAACTTCTTTGGTCTCCGACCAAGAAGGTGATTTTTGGGCGCTACGGATCAACAAGCGTCCAAGTGCTTCTTTCCCGAACCAAAAGGCGAGAGAGGCTCGAGACCGAGTCCAAAATGAAAGAGACCCTAAACCCAAACTCAAACCCAAACCCCGGACCCATTAAAACCCAGAGAAAGCGGGAGGAGAAACGGGCAAGATCGGGGATCAACAAGGGCACTACTGCACTCGATCCACAAGAGAACCCAGAGAAGCGGCAAGATGGGGCAGGGGAGGATGATGAGGGAGGAGGACCGTGAACAATAGAGAGAAGTTGGCCCATCGCCGAAAAATCAGCAAGAAGAAGAGGGAAGCCAAAAGAAGGAGACTTGCAGAGAGGGTGGAGCTCTTGAAGTAGAGAGAAGAAGAGAAAGGATGGACCCAGCTTCTCGAAGAAACCCAAGAGGAAAATGAAGAACACACCTAGCAAAGGGGTGAAAATAACGGAGAAGGAGCCAGACAGACCGCCATCGTCCTCTCGGGACCTGCACTCAGGCGATGACGCTTGAGGATCCCCGCCAGACGTAATAAGGATCGAGGACCCTCCGGTCGACAACGGGAAGTTGTAGCCCACCTCTACCTGGCATGGCCAAAACCAGCTACAAATCCGAAGAAGCCCAAGCCAAAGACAGGAGTCATATATATTCAAGCACAATGTTAGAACGAGAAGAAGTGAAGGACTACAAGGAGTATATGAAGATATATGAGGCGTACTCCAAATACTATGAATATCACAAGGTTATATACATGGAAGAAGGAAGGCCAACCAAAGAAAACCACGAAGCCGCCCCAGAAAGACCCATCTTGCTAAAAAGCCCATGAAGCTTAAGATGGACTCCTACTGCCAAAAGCCGCTCGGGAGATTCGGCACTTCCGGAGGAGCTATGGACTTCTAATCCCGAGGGTAGCATTCGCAAAGGCCGACCGAGGAGATCCTTCAAGAATTCGACAAGAGAAAAGCGAGTCACATATGACATGCTACTGCGTCTTGAAGGAAGCAATGAGAGCAGAACCTGGTGCAACATTTTGAAGATTCGCTAGCATAGCTCTTAGATGCTAAGAGAGTCACGTCTTGCAAGATTCATAAAGAGGGAAGATTGCTAAGTATTGTATATATAAAAATTTTGTAATATAAAAGTTGTTAATTTTGAATTGCAAGGTGTAATAATGTCCTTGATGTAGTTGTATTAATGGCATGTGTAAGTTGTTTTAATTAATTTGGACAAAAAAGTGACCTAATGCAGCCCCACTCCTCCAGTCGCCGAGGCCCCAAGTTAAGATTTAACTTCGGGCCTCTCGTTACCGTGTGAGTGTTTAACCTTGACAAGTCCAAAACCGGAAATTAAGGACATATCCTGGCTTAACTCCATGACATAAGCGGGATTCTACCTTCATGCCAAAATTTTTGGAGTCATCTAAGACCCAAATAGGAGGCCACCCTCTAGTTAAAATTTAACTTCGGGCCTCTCGCGCATTGTGTGAGTGGTTCGAATTAAATAGCCATAACTCACCAAACTACCTTCAAGTGAGATGAAATTTGTTGCAATATGATCATTAGAAAGTCCTTTAGATGTTTATAACCTTAGACACTTATCAAACACCTAGTTAGACCTTGAAGTGATAGACATATCTAAACCCTAAAAATTTCACAAATTAGGGTTACTGCTTTATAAATATACCCATGACCCTCATTTGCATTCCACAGTCTCACTCCTCACTCCATTGCACCTTTTCCTGCTCACGGAGACGCTTGCATATCTGCTTTTGTTGGCTCCATCCACATCAGCATCATGGCCACTTCTTCATTGGGACGATGGTGCCGCCATTGCTCATGTGAGTAAACGGACATCAACTCTTGTCTTTCTTTGCCTTCGAGAAAGAAATTGATGTTGATGCCACCATAAATGCCATACCATTCTACCAAGAGATCATGCGAGTTCCAAGCTAAGATAGGTCCTTCATTGGTAGAGCTCCACCATGCAAAGTGTACTTTGCACCTAGGACAACTCTTGAGTCGCGTTGGCGATGTTCCAAACATCGACAAGTACTTAGAAAATAGAGCCAACCGCATACCATGTTACATGACCATACATAAATAGGGAGATATTTCTCTTATATCTTTGTTGTAGCCATCTTCTTATCCCACAAAGCCCAAACTCAAATAGGGAAACCCTCCATTCAACAATCCAACATAGGAACCCCATGCCTCCCACAGAAGAGCAACGGCCTCGGAGTATGGAGGCTCGAACAAGAGGAGGAAGAAGAAGGCGGACAAGGCTGCACCGTCGAGGAGTCCGTATTTTAAGCGCCTATATTTTATAGGGCCGTAAACAATGACACGCCCATGTAGGATAAATAACTTGGCGTAGTTTGGCTGGCAATATTTTGCATCTTCTTGCTAAGATGGCGAATCGAATCGGCACAACCACGAAATTTTTTATTTTGCTATATTAATAAATTGGCTACAAGTGATTTGTGTTAGTTAAGATAGGAACATGCTTTGGTAGTGAAAACACGATGTTGGCCACAACCACCTAGGCATCTTCCCCCAAATAATACATTCAAATTGCTTTGGGTCATCTCTAGATTCATAGCCTTCATCAAGACCCTCAATTTGGCCTATGAAAGTGGGCGTGAGCGATGATATAGTGATGCGGTTGCTTTGTCCTTGATACCCATGTGTCCCAAGAACTCATCTATTCTCTTTTGTGAAGCTCCCTCCATCCGCATAAATTTGATGATCGACATCAACAACTACTTTTGCACATCCTGAATAATTTTGCTGTTGAATAGGGTAAAACTAACACGAATTGATGAAGCTAAAGCTTAGATTGTAGATGGGAATGGATCTCCATCTCAACCAAAACGTGAATACAAATTGGGAGTGCTCTGCTTGACAATAAAATATAATATTAAAATTATCATCCCATTCATATTAGAGACTAACATCCCATTCATATTTATATTCACATGATTAACCTAAACAATTGCATACGAGAGAAGAACATGAAAAAAAACCACCGGGCTCGGGGTAGAATAAACTAAACCTATATAAAAGGGCGATTTCGATGCTAGCTCTGGTCAAATTAAAAATATATATGAAACCTTAATCCTAGAGAACTATAAATGGCGATTCTTAGATGGACATGTGGCGAGGTGTAATATGGCCATCCCCTTACCCATTAAAATTTACCTTAGGTTCTAATTGTCTACCAAAGTTTTTTCCACCTAACAAAAAATCGAATTGGCCACACCCTATGCCTAGCCGAATTTAGTAAATATCGAATTGGCTACGAAACGAGTAAAATGTACAAATTTCGTGTTTTGAATCGGCACTACCCTTGGTCCGGGCATGGGCGTATCCTACTCTGGCGTAGCCAACCATTTCTAAAAAATATGAATGTGTGGCTATTTGGCGCCCGGGGCCACTAAAAAAAATACCATGTGAGGACCTCATCGGCGTCGACCCTATCCGGGAATGGTAGCATGCAGAACAAGAACTTCGTGGCTTCGACGAAGGCCCGATGATGACAAAGGACAACTCCCCCTCCGGGTTAGGCATCACCAACTTAACCCCCAATCATCATTGCCAAGAGTACCTCTTACGCACGACATAAAGAACCTTCCAGAGCGAGGAGGCCGAGGGATAAAGGGATGGACGAGCTCCGATAAAGGATGGACGAGCTCCTACACCTCCTCGAAGGCCAACAAACCCCAACCTCGATGACTTCATCGGCCGAAACTCAAGACTTCCCTATCGGTGTCGAGGAAGCCCACACCTATACCGGCATTCATCATCCGACGCCGAAGCCTACATCAATATCTCGGTAGATGATGACACAATAAGAGCCTTCAGGAGGGGAGGAATTCATCACCAACCAAGAACAGATGGGCATTGGGGGCAAGATGACGAGCGATCCGCTTCAAATGACAAGTTAATCAAAAATAGCGTATTTTGTGTACTATGCAAGACCATGGATACGGCATTGGATCTTGCCGTGTTGTTCATAAAGGAGATCCGTTGACTCCATGGGATGCCAAGGAAGATAATCTCTAGGGATTCGAAGTTCATGAGTGCATTTTGCAATATCTCTTCACCACCATCCGCAACGGTTGCCGATGAGCGCAACATATCACTCTCGCATCTGATGGGCGCACGAGCGCATAAATTGGTACTTGAAGATATATTGAGGAATTATGGTTGGAACAAGCAATCAAAGTGGGACGATTACATTCACTTGGTGGAGTTTGCATACAATAGCACCAAGCTAGGAGTCATCTCAAATGTCGCTATTCATGATCAACTCATTGCACAATCCAGGTGTCCAAGGTAGGAGTATCCCACAGATGTCGGTTGACATGCAACGGTTGGTGGAAGTGCAAGGATATCTTCTAACGACAAGCAACCTGGTAAGAGCAGAAGCGATAAGCATAGAACAAGAAGGAGTTCCAAGTAGGGGGACAATGTGTGGCTGAAAATCAAGGTCAAACAAGCGAAACTCCCATCGGCAATTGCAAGAAGCTTGCTCCAAGGTCTATGGATATGGTCATATTATCCCTTCATGTTTATTTTGGCTTTCTTGCCCCTTCTGTATTTATTTTGCTTTCATGGTTTTAGTTGTTTGTGCTTGATCGATTTTGGGATCTTGTCGCTTTAGTCGCCATTTATCACCTATGATGAGATCATCCTTTCTTCGATGTTTCTTATATAGTTGGATGCTCCTTTTCTCGATCTTTGGTTCTCTTTTGACTTGTGGTTCATCTTTGTTGCTCGTGTGTATGATTGCCACCTTTTTTTCTCTTTCTTTATTCTCTTCTTCAATTCACGATTCTATATGGCTTCTTTTGCCTCGTCCTTCCATAGTCCATCTTTTCATTTAGTTTCATTTTGTTCTTTATGGTTCCTTTTTTATCCATTTGTTCTTTTTCTTTTTATTTATTGATCTGTCGGCTTTTATCATCTTTGTTCTATTTTATCCACGGGTTTGTCGTGGTTTGCTCCATGATCATCCGTGACCTTCGTCTCATTTGCTCCATTTCATGGCTTCTCGTTGTGCTACATTTCCTTTGTTCTCGTTGTGTTCTTTAGTTTTGGATCTTGTTCCTCCATTTGTCAATTCACTCAATTTGCCATGCCAATTCTTTTTTTGCTTTGTGCTCCATCAGGTTCTTACTTACTCTTTCATATGGTTTCTTTGGTTTGATGGTCTGTTATCGCCATAACTTATTTCTTGCTTTTTGCTTGGTCAGCTCGTCTGTCTTCTTTTTTGTTTTGTTTATTCTAATTGCTCCATTCATTACTCTGTTCCTTTTGCATTTCTATCGTTGTTAGATACTCTGTATTGCTTGTTCACTCCATATTTTATTTAGTTCTCTTTATCGTTTTCTTGCTCCATTTTACTTTATTGATGCTCTCTACCTTTGCAATAGTTACTATCATTAAAGATTTGGTGGGATCATTTGGGCCCTTTAAGCCATCCCCAAATTTGATTCTAATCCTTTTTCAAACCACGTGATGCTTGGGCAAAAGCGCCCCTCGCTGGTAAACCCCTAATTATGATTTGGGTTGTTGAGCTATTAGGCAACTCACCATAAAGAAGATTGTCTAGCTTTCCTAAAAACTAGCTCCAAGTTTCCACTCTATCAAAGCGAGGATTGGCAAAAGGACCTTCTAATTGAGCACCAAATTACAGGAGGGCTTATGTTTAAATTTGATTTGATGCGCTTCATTACGTAACCGAGAGCAAAAGCTTTTCTTTGCCCTTGATTTTGGCAAAGAATCCCATCAATTTGTCCACTAGAAATGTTTGCAATGGCAATATTAGAGAACCATGGTAGAATTGAGGGTAACGCTTCATTTTATGATGGCTTCTTATTGTTTACAATGGCAATATTAGAGAACCATAACAAAATTGAGGGCAAAGCTTTGTTTTACCATGGCTTTTTATTATGAAGGGAAGATTCAACAATTTCGAGTCAAGGTATCTAAGAATTGTTTGCGATACAAGAATAGTTCAATGGAAAGGAGGAAGTCAATGAGGTTACTCTCGTAATCCAAGCAATGAACATTGATATTTAGGGGCCTTGAGAATTATATCTTGTTGATCATATAACTAAGAAAGCCTTGATTTTAAGCATCGAGGGCTTATTCATTTTGTTTGTAAAGCCCAGCAAAGCTTGCTTGGATATCGTTACAATTTTATTTCAAATTTTTAATTAGCTTGTAAAATTAGTCGTATGGAATTCATTGCAAAGTATTAATTAAATGATTGTAATTATCTTCATCACTATAATAGTTACTTGTCCATAAGAAGTAAGCTTGCAAAAGAATTAGAAGCTTCAAAACTAGAAATTGCTTTATGAAGATGGCATTCATTAAAGCATAGATTGAAACAGGTTTTTAGAGGATAATGATAACTTCAAAAGAGATTGAAGAGGATTGAAGATGATACCATTGGGGGTTAGGAGAGGAAAATAAATTTGAAGGATGTAAATGTACTTGCCACATGGGGTGGAGGTGTAAAGGAAGGATCACTACTATAGAACACTCGTGAGATTCAAGTATATCTAAGAAAACCTTGTAATATTGCTTCTCTGTTGAAGAAACTAGTTACTAAAGATGGTAGAAAATATGTAAGTATTATTTAAACTATCCCTCGAGGATCAATGGGGTCAACACGCAGTAGATATAGGCATAATTCTCGGGTGAAGAGCATTTGGGAGAGGTGTATCGACACACATCCGCTCATCTAGGCAAACCCTATTATGGGAAAAGCAAGAGGAAGGGTGGAATAAGGTTGCATATGAAATGGGAGTGTTGTAGCACTCCCTTTCAAAGATTCCTTTAAAAATAAAAAATACACTATGCTCCCCGAAATTGACATTTTTAGAAGTCAAGAATTTCCATGATTTAACATTTTTTTCCCCGTAGATTTTGGCTCTCAAGAGAAGCATTAGTGTCCTTTTTAAAACAACATACCCGAAAAGGTCAAAAATTATAAATGCTAGTAGAAACTAGAAAGCAACAAAAAAAAAAAAAAAACTAGCAAAACGCATACGCCGAGAGGCGGGTCGAGCAAGATCAAGTTAAAAAAACTATGACAAGGGCTGAAACAAAGTAACTAAGTTTTTCTCTACATTTGAGCAAAACTTTTCAAGCTTTGGAACAATTGAAGTAAAGATTTACAATAAATACTTTCTTGTATTTTATTAAGGTTGAAGATCTTGTCTTGTTTATAAGAAGATATATGCTTAAGAAATTACCAAATTAGAGTGTCAATGCTTCAAATAATTATGCCATGCAAGGGCCTGCATTGCTATGCATGAATTCGGGGAGTTTGTGTAAAAGACATCTTTGTTATTATAAAACCACCGGAATGTATTTCAGAATCAAATTATGACTAATAGTTTTGTTACTTTATGTTTTTTATATGAACATATGATGAAGGGTTGATCACAATCATGTTCCCATTTGCTTTTACAATTTGCGGTAATCAGAATCATGATTTGGTCGATAGGCTATATACTTATGGTGGCTTCATCAAAGATACAATCAAATGGCCTAAGACATCTTCAAATACCGGTCTACAAATCCTAAAGTATTGACTAGGAGTTTCTTGGACAAACATAATTATCATATTTCAAAATTTCCCTTTGTCTATTTAGTACTCCTTCCTTGTATGAACAAGAAAAAAATATGTATCTCTTGTTTCCCCTTCTTTTGAGTATTTATTCAAGCCTAGGATAGCATCAAGTGTGGACTCTATTTTAAGTTCTCAAAATAACAAGCCAATTTATTTATATGTAGCTGGAATGTCTCAAGTGGTGGTTGTTATCTTGTTTTGAAGCTATTATTAAAGATGCGCATACCTTAGAGGCGATAACTAAAATATTGATAGTTGCAAAATACATATTTAACTTTTCATAATCTATTGCCGAGAAGGAGCTTGGATTTGACTTACTAGCTTTATTTAGTGATGTTGAGCTTGTCTTGTTTTCATTTAAAGTAGGATATCAGATCGGGGCCATTCTTGATTATGTTCAAATAGTCAATATATAGTTCTTCACTCAATTATTGCTTGACTCACGATGCAAAAGGATGGTAAAGGCTACGGGAAGAAAAAAGGATCTTTACCTTTTTGATAAAGGCACAAAACAACTAAAGTGGCCCGATAGGCATGGGCTTTTTCATACATTGGGACACGATTCTTTGCATTCCTGAGCTTGATCCTATATTAGGATCATCTATTATG
This sequence comes from Isoetes taiwanensis, assembly GCA_021234155.1. Taxonomy (NCBI): domain Eukaryota; kingdom Viridiplantae; phylum Streptophyta; class Lycopodiopsida; order Isoetales; family Isoetaceae; genus Isoetes; species Isoetes taiwanensis. The sequence goes on from JAJEKV010000791.1 coordinate 49,928, forward strand.
ATTTAACTATCAAAAATAACATTGAAAACAACATACTATACATGTGATTGATAATTCTCATCTTCCAACAATTTACCTTTAATATCACTTATTGACTCTTTCTAGAGGCACGTATATCTGCCCATAATATATGTTGCTTTCTTGCAAAAGGCATTCGTAAACATTGAAAATCAATGCCTAACCAATCATTGTAATTAACATATTAAATTTGCGGCATATATGTAACTAGTTATATCTATTTAAACATATGTGAAGTACAATAGAGTCTGTCATTGCGGGTATTAATAGAGGCCTTGCGGCATTAAATTTGCGGCATGCATGATGATGCTTCAGGTATTTTTTGAGAGATGAACAAAGGAAAATGCAGATCCAACAAATAATAAAGGTAAGAAGCATACCCATTGAACCGGCATCACGAGTTTCCTCCCATATTCACATCATGAGGTTATAGGCATAAACAAAATAAGGATAAGGATTAATGGTAAGGAATGATTGTGTATCGGACAAGAATTGTATACAAGGATCTCATGATTGACTCGAAAATATCATTTATGAATTGTCTTCTGGAACAAGAGTATGTATGAGTCAAGCATCCTCACGAGATATAAGTGGTCACCCCTTAACATGGCAAGGTTATAGAAAGTAAAGAGAATGCCAATGTTGTCACGTTCTTTGGAACTAAAAGCTCTTCATAAGGTACTATATCAAACATCCATCCATTCGCCTAGAGACTCCTTGAAATACGAGCGAGGTATAATTGGCATCAAAAAATCTTCATAATATCTATTCCATGTTTCTTAACAATGCCAACTAGTCTTGTAGGTGGATGTGGCGTTCCAAGAAATATACCATAAATCGTGATATTTTACGGGTAAAATCACTATACAAGTCTACCTTCATAGCCTTGTATACCATAGAGTTAGTGGCATAGGGTGCATGTCTAAGTTATTCATATAACTTAGACACCCTTTGTGAGCCATTTTCCACGTGGCCTTATCCTATTGGGCTTGCGCCACACCGGCCTTACCCATTGGCGCGGTGGTATAACATGTGAACCCTAACCTATAAAGGCCTAAGCCCTAACCCTAGGCCTCTTTTTTGGCTCCAGCGGTCACGGGAACCTTCCCTCAAAACTCCGTTTGAACCGTTCATGTGGCATAGCCTATGCAGCACGCCCGGGCGTGAGCGTCAATAGAAGTGGGAGCTTACTCAACCACCTCAAGATGGGTGGAGATGCAGGGGAGTAGGAGGGAGTTCCTCGGAGCGGTATTTGGGTTGGGAGTTCTTTGTAGATCATCGGAAGTTAGAACCTAGATGAGTTAACATTTTGTGTCTCTAGTGGAGCTTCCAAGAACCCTCCCTAGATCTTAAACCCTAATCAATGAACCCTAACTATAAGTTAGATGTATATGATTAGGTTTAGATGTTTATTCTCATTATTATATGTGGATATGTGATGTTGGTTGATCATGTTTGCTCCTCTTGTATTGGAAGGGGGTAGAGACCTAGTAGCCATTGCACAGTGATGCTCCTAGTTTAGACCCTTTGGTTTTCATTATTATTATGCGGTATAGGAACCCACCCACCAGAACTCTGAGGGCTATGATATGACGCAGTGCTACATAACGGCTAAAGGCGAGGCAGAGGGAGGGTCCCCGAGCGGCCTCTTTGGGAAACCCATAGCGGGCTGACTTATAGCCTGGGTCACTTCTCGGGAGTGGGTGTGAGGGCATGGGTCCGACACCTCACAGGGCAATGGTGTCCCCTGCCTCAAAAGCTACGGTGGCGGCCTAGCTCTTGTTTTGGGGGTTTAAGTCTGGGAAGAATTGTGTGTGCTTCAGCCGCGCCTGCGGAACCTCTAGGACCGTGGCCCGAGGAAGGGGAGATGGAACCCTTCCGCCTTTGGACGGACGGGGGTGGGGATACCATGAGATTGCGGTGACCGAAGGCTGGAGTCATGCCGAGGCCGGTCTAGCCCATCCGCCAAAGTATGCCGCGAGGGAGGGGCGATTAGGTGGTCAACCCTAGCCATTGTTTATAGCCTTTGACCCATTGTTATGACTCTGGTCTGCTCTATCTTGTGGCCTAGCCACGTCCCACCTCCCCATGAGTCTGAGGCCTTGGTTGGGCCTCTCATGTTCTATGGCATGTTTATCTCTATTGTATCTATGGATGTATGGATATGTCTGCCTTCGAGGTAGTTCGATATATTATTATTACTGTTCTGGACGTTGTTTACATGCTTCCGCTGTTATAGGAGCCCACAGGGAAGGGGCGCAAGACACTCACAGTGCCCTCTCCACTAGGGATACCCCCAGGTGCGGGATAGATGTAGGGCCCATGCGGTCGAGGACGGATGGGGAATTCTATAGAGTGTCTGGCAGGGCATCGATATTTTGTAGGAGTCCACATTGGAGGTAAGTTATCACCTACTACGCGCCATAGTTTATGCCAAATTGTGCTCCTGCAAGCAAACAATCTCCAAGCGCGAATAATTAAAGTATTAAGAAAATCTGAAAATGCATTAGAACATGTTGATATTAATTGGGGAGCTATTCAATAGAAACCCGGTTCGGTCAAACTAATGTAAAAATCATAGAGACCATAAGAACGAAAGTAGTTTATTATAATTAACAAGCCGGCTATGGAGCACACATATAAGAACAAATTACGAAGATTAAAACTATATTTATAAGCAAAGCATTATGCACACAATAAAGCATATCCATTTACTCCGTATAATAAGCCACGCCAAATTTTTGCAAAGAACATAAGATTACAAATGCAACTGTTAGAACTCCAAACTTACGGAAAGAACACAAATAGTTAAGCAATCTTTTATCCGTAGATAAGAAAAAGCAAATTTCAGAAGAATAGAGCATGATTTTCTGTTGGTATAAACATCACGGCTTTAAGAAGAAGTTCCAAGCGATCACCGCTTCTAAGCTGCACCAATTTATCAAAGAGTGCGATTAAAATTTTTCCTTATCTTCGTGCACTCGAGTTGCTCATGCATACAAGTTGTAGCTTGTTTTTTTTTTTTTTGAAGGATCAAGTTAATTAATATGTAATAAGTACAAGAAGAAGCGATACTAGGGTGCTCCCGCCCACACTCGGGCAAGCACCCAAATGGCACACATACCTAGCTACGACTCATGGGACAAACTCCGCCAAAGTCGGCTCTACAATGAGGAGAGTCCTCTCCCATACGGCTGCCTTGAACCGCTTCTTTACGAGGGCATGCCATGTAAGAAAGATATAATTTGTACCTCAATTGGGATCAACACCCTGCATCGCAGGCGTCCACATTCCTGGAACACACCCAGCGCCGCCGCCTAAATGACATGCGAATCCGGCCTTACACAAAATGGAAGGCCTTGAAAAGGCCGAGACCACCCAGTGGGATACACCCCGGAGAACCTTGACTAGGGCCGGGATGTGAAAGAGGCGGGACCCTGACCGCCATGTAGAATACTGGATCTCAGGTGCAAAAAGAAACATACACGGTGCTCGAGTCTCAACACAAGCACCACACGGATGGGAATCGCTAATGGGGATTGGATCCTGTGAACCGCGTATTCACTCTCAAGAACCGACATGTACTATACGGCCACAAAGACTGATCAGGATCTTGGAGGCGAGATTGGGTTCCACACCCATCTCCGGATGTTAACCCCATTATCATATCCCTAACACAGCAGACTCCAGGCGTCCAGGGGAGGCAGCATCCCGAATTGCCAAGAGCTGCTGGGACTTTAATAAGTTTGAGGGGTCAACTTTTGGATGATGACTCATCAATACCGACGCCTTCTGGGTTGGTGCCGGTGCAGCATTAGCCACCTCGTACCCTTGAATAGGACAATCCCGCTCCTCAAGTCAAAACATGTGACGAAAAGACTGCCAGAGCATGCGGTACGCCAACATCGATATACCACTCTTCATCGTCAAGACCCATCTGCGCCACCGCTGGGCTTCGGGGATCGATGGTTGCCGCCGACACCGTAAGCACTGGGAAAGAGAATCCACTATGGCGATGCCTCTAACCGAATGCAATCATGATCAATGAAATACGCTCGGGCTCCTGTTTCAGGAGCCCCGGAAAGGGGAGGCATTAACATATGGCCTGAGCATCCACAAATAACTGATGGAAGCCGCAGTGCACCTGGGACGGCTTATGGAAAACTACTCGAGTGAGACGGCGGATCGATGAAGCGGGGACCATGCCCGGGAGTCAAGCCGATTCGACAATCGCAAAATGAACTTAGAAACATGACCTTACTATGGAGCGAGAGGTCCAAAAGCCGAGGCCACACAGCACTTTTGGGCTGGCCAAGACTTCCACCAGGCTACCTTGGCGCCCCCTTCCTCATTGCCTCCCCAAACAAAGTTACGAACTATGAGGAAATTTCGAACCTTTGCCTTCGGCGCCCAGGATGATGGAGGCCATATAAATATGAGTTGAGCATAACACGGTTCACCGTGATTCTGCGGGCCATGGGAAGTTTCCCTCCCTTCCACCAATTAAAGGTCCGACGCGGTCCCACTAGAATGTCCTCCCAAATACCGCCTGCCAAGATGTCAATGCCAAGCGTGATGGCAAAGCACGGAGCATGTCCCCGCTTGTTGCGTCGGGCCAAGGAAATTGGGGCGTGACCCACGGGCATGGGATCTGGCCACGGCCATCTTGTACCGTCCAATTCATGAGGCAGCAGGGCCAGAGAAAATGTGTCTAGAAGCTCCTTCCGTGTTTAACAGTTCCTCTCGTCCGAGGGAAGAAAGAGTCATCAACATAATCGGCTTCAATATCTGCATGACCCATCCGCCATTCTCCCCTCCATAACCCTCTCACCGCCGAGACGATAGCTGCGTAGAGACCTCAAAGCGACGATGGTAAATAGGAAGGCGCCAAAAGGGCATCCTGGCGAACTCCACGGCCTGAGAAAAGATCGGTGATGACTGCGGACATAGGATGATGGCTCGCGACATTAAGAAACTTGAACCATCACTTTGAAAGTTCTCACCACACCCAAAAGCAAGCATCATCCTTCTCGAGAAAATCCCAACACTATCATAGGCCTTCGCTGGGAAGTCCAACTTCATACACTATCCACGACATTCTCTGTACCGTGCTGAATGCCCTCGAATGCCGCCGCTACATTGTTAAGAATATGCTTGCCTCGAATGAAGCCGACCGCATGAGACTAATAGCCTCCTTCGGGACTACTTGCGCCTAAGTGAGAGGGCCTTCGCTACTATCTTGTACAATAGAAAGCGAAGCATAATCGGACGCCAACCGAGATGACAGATGGCTCCTTTACCTTCGGTATTAATGAGATGCGGCTGGTGTTAAGCCTATAATCAAGCGCCTTTGAAGTGCATCTTGATAGGTCTACATCACCGAAGTCTCCCACAATATTCTTGGAAGAACTCCACCTGAATGTTGTCCGCACCAAGGCACTTATGAGGGGCCAAGGCGCTGCAAGCCTCCCTCAAGCTCTTGCTTTTGTGGCGGGCGCCGCGCCCGCCTCCTATCCGCCAGCAACCTACATGACACCTTATTGAGCACTATCTCCTCCATGACGCGGTGTAAGGGATACCTCTTCTCCCGAAAGAATCGAGAGAAGTACGAAAAAGTAGCCCCTAATCGTCGTTCATGGATCGGCAGAGTGGCCATCGTGCAATGCCGAGACGATATTGAGGCCGCTTCGCTGTCACATCGGCAGGCTACGAAGAACATTCGAGAATTGGTGTCCCTTCCGCAGGCGTGTGATCCTCGCTTTCACTCTTGCCTCGAGCAGCTCTCCTAGACTCTCTGCTACAATGTGGTGCAATATCTCGCTCTCCAAGACACATCGACGGCTCCCGAGGGTTCCAATTCACATACAATGCCTCTAAGACCTCGCGCTCTTGCCGTGCTCTCCGGACTCCCCCACGACTTGGCGAATGCCTTGATCTCAGCCAGGCCTTCCTACTATTCCTGACATCCCAAAGTGATCTCGGAAGACACGGAACCAAATGCTTGGCATCTCCAAGAGAAATCGGCATCCTTTAATAGGCGGTGTCCGGTTTGAACACTATGCGCTTGTGGCCGTCTCGAAGTCCCGAGAAATTAACTAAGGTCAATGATCGAGACCCGGTGGGATGAATGTTCTTCCGCTTTTGAGCAAAGGCGCCCGGTCCGATCTTTGGGGTATTAGCACATAGCATCTGTCATGTCGAGCATACGCCGCCCGTGCCCCGGCCCATTGATTACACCTGTAAATGTGGAGTCGCCCGATGACTCGGGCCAAATGCAAGGAGTCCAACAATCCGTACCCATTGCTGCCGCTCAAAACCCTGTACCACTTGGCGCCCCTATCACCTATCCCGAAAGCAATCTAAGCCATGTTGAAATCACCTAGCGACAACTAAGCCACACCAGCCCCCAAAGGATGTGACCTTATGCCTGCTTCGTTGATGCCTAATAACGCCCTCTACAAGACTATTGTGGTATAGACATTCTGACTGCCACTCATGCGGCCCCCTCTCGCCACTTGATGATGACCCACCTACCTAACCAGTCGGCCGGGTAAAAGTCACACAAGACATGCATCTTCCATGCCATGGCGGTGCCACCTTTGAGGCCCAAGAGATGGCAAGGGCAGCGGCATATTGCGACCTAAACATGTCCAAGAATGCCCGTGTACATCCCCCACCGGACACTTATGTTCTTACCCAGACCACACGGGATATCCAGGTCCATCTTAGAACCATAACGCCACTCGCGTTCTCTTCTTGGGTGACGAGCTTTCCCTCGCACATTCCAGCTCAAGATCTTCTTGTCTATAAATACTACTGGAAAGAAGGATTCTTATGTTGCTTCTTCTTCCGTCCCCTGCCTCGTAGGCAAAGTGGGCCCTTGGCCCAAGTCATATGGGACAAGAGCGAGCAGATTATGCGAGGAGCGACCTCAAAGATCCAAATCCACCTCGTCTCGCCCAAGAGTGCGAGCCACTTGCCAAGTTCCATCCTCAAGCCGAGGCTTGTGTAGATCCCCATCGGACTCGACGGTTGCACACCGCTTCTCCACCAGCCCTGCGCACACATCTTTGAGGCTACCGCCTCGCCGGCTCTTGAAGTCATGGAATGTGGAACAATTTAGGTCACCGTCTGTGGGGGCATAGTTGGGATTGTGCCACTTTTGCCCCTGGAATAGCCATAGCCAGTTATCCGCAGAGACAGGAGAGGCCTCACAGACGGGACCTAGGCTGGCCTGTCTGAGCCGGGCCGGAGGCGCCTCCACCGACAAAAGCTTGAGGCGGGCCTGAGCCCCCAAAAATCCTCAGCCTTGCTTCCTCGTGGCACCCAGGCACTCTGGCGGTGCCTCAGGTTCGGAAGCGAGCACCGCAAAGACCGGGAGGCGGGGGACATTCTCCCAATCTCTACCCCCGCTCGAGGGTCTCCGAGAGGAAACCGAAAATACCAATCACCGCTCCCAACAGCCATCGAGGAAGGTAGTGGACTATCTGTGGGTAAAGCTACACAAATCTTGATTGCCTGGACAATGCAATGGGAATATGCCCTCGAGCCCATTTGCAATCGCAATCATGAACTACGCAAAAGCATCTGCGGGAAGATCCACCACCTCAAACCGGGCCGGGATCTTCAAGGCCGAAAGGGATCGATGCACTCACCCTGGGGGGTGTATCGCCGTAAATCGAGTAATTTCCCAACATGAGGTCCACCCCTCTTGCTACTATCCTCTCCACCACCGTGAGGGCGCCGTCGAACATGAGGAGGAAGAAGTTATTACCCAGAACTTCAAGGATTTGAACGGGCGTGATCCCCAAATTTTAAAGTGAGCTTGTACCACCCACCACTCTCCTTTGCGTCCAAAGACTAAAGATAGTACCAAGATAGTACACCAAAGATTGCGCCGCGAGACTAGATTGGAAATAGACTTAAGGTCTTGTTGGTGATCTACCTCGATTATATTAATAGAGGGACGATGGGGTCAACCAGTAACTCTCTCTGTTATGCTGATTGAAAGGCCAACACCTCCTCCATTCTGCGCAGTGTCCGCCGGCCACTATATGAATCCATTCCAAATCCATTCCGAAAACCGGCGGATGAGAGCCACGCCACCCGTATCATTAGATTCATGAGGCAGGCCTGCCGGCGCCAACTCCATGCCCCCTGCCGCCCGCCTCTCTAGAGTGGGAATCTTGCGACTTAGAAGGATTATCTAAATGCTGCGACGCACCACTCCGATGCCTCGCCGGAGACAGGCATTACCGGCTCTCCCGCTGCGAAGGGTCCTTCGGCATGTAGGAGGCGGGCAAACCCGGACTTCGAACGTGGGTTGCCATCTCCGGTGGAGGCATGCTGCTTTGGGACTTCCAGTTCCGCCTCCCGCGACCTAGTGCAACCGCCTCCGACCTAGTGCAACCCATCGCATGAGGGGGCTCCCCCACACCGGCCACCTCAGAAGCTATCGACAAGGGTAACTGTTTACGAGACCCCCCACCTCCCTAACACTGCAGACCGTCCCCTGCCCCCTTCACACCTTCCGGCCACAGAGCCTCCGCAGGGTCTTGTCCGGACCACAGGCCGCCGCCTGTAACCCGGAGGGGACCCGATGAGACGATTCGCCCCAACTCTTTATTCCCAAAATTCCTTTTGCCCCATCGGTTGGGCAACCCAATAATCATCTCCCTACAACCTCGTTGTGATCCGACCACCGAGAGCTACTTGGGCCGGCTCGCATGGAGTGCAATGACACTATCCCAAAGTAGGGGCGGGCTGCGCCCATAGATCGGGTCGAATCGTCTCCACCCACGATGTCGGGTTGGTCTGCGACCTTGAAGTCAAAGTACCTAAAAGGCGTGGAATCGCTCTCCTTAGCCGGCCGTCAGCTTTGCTTTCCTAATCTGGCCTCCGTGAGCCGGCGGGAGACGGATCAAGTTGTTGACCGGAGACCCCGTGCAGACGATTACTTGGGCCAGCTTACACCACCTTTGGAATCCACTTAGGCGAATTTGGATGAATCGCCATAGCTTCCAGTCCCGGGTTGCTATCCCTACCATACCGCCCACCAAGTCACTTAACTCCGCCGGAAGCTCTCGGAAGGCGCTACCGGCCCGCCATCGCCTCTACTGATTGTAGCTTGTTCCATTATTGTCTCATAATTTTCGAGTTTGCTTGAAATATGGCTCCACAAATGGAGCGAGACATAGATCGATACCATTTTGCCTAGAGTTTCCACTTTGGCTTCTGACCATGTGCATCGATCCTAGCTTCGTAGATGTGCACAAAGCCTTTAGATTGTGCTGCAAAGGTCTCCACAAAGATCAAGCATGGTGGCAATGGTGACTTCATCCTCGATTCATGCCCTGCATTTGCATTTGCTCAAAGAGGTCAAGTGCATATTTGCCCCCCATACTTTTGTATAAGCTAAAACTATAGCATTTCAGGACGCCCCCGAATATATCTGGCGCTCCCGGACGTATACATACAGGGACTTCCCCCTCCCATGGCAATCATCTAACCATGAGCGGGGCCCTCCGTCTAACTCAGACCATCCGTAGAGAGATGCCCGAGTGAAGGACACGGAGGTGTCATTCGGCCCACGCCTTCAATGGGACTCCTAAGTTGCGGAAGCGTGAATACATGTTAGCACACATCATAAATCATATATAAATCACCACCACGGAAGGGTGGCACATCCCCATCCAAGTACTAACGGCAAAAGAATATGCATATAATCCTAAGGAAAACACCCCAAACCCCGTGTTCTACCCCTGCAGTTCGATTCTGTGGAGGATGGATCGAACTTTCGGTCTCAAGAGATCAATGACAGAGGTATAACTTTGGCGTTAACGGCATAGAACGATGGCTAGGGTTGTCCACCCATCCGCCTCCCCTCCGCACACTTTGCGATGAGTCGAAATCATGCCATGGCATCACTATAGCCTTCCCGAGACGCAGACTCAAGGTATCATCTTCGAGCCTACCTGTGGTTTCATGAAGACCTGGTCCGATGAGGCAGGCTCCGTGGGAAGTGTCCCTTCCAGATCACAAATGTCCGTGGGTGAGCTAGAGAATACGTGCGCGACAGCTGACCCCCGTGATCCGCACTGACCTACTCCCCTAACTTTATCTTCAAAGTACGGGATGCCCCATACGGGTCACACCTCGCACCTGTGGAGTGTCGGACCCATACCCGACCCTCCACGCGGACCCGGCTATCGTGCCTAGCCCACTGAGGGAGTCCTGTGAGCCTTTTTATATCCGCCAAGAAGACCCCACCCCACTTCACCACTACGTCCCTTCCGTGCTAAGCAATTCCATAAGATCCACGCACTTTCGGTGGTCTCTTGTGCACAGCCAAGAATTAACTGGTACTATGGGGATACTAGGAACATACTAATGAACATAGGTCACGAGAGGTCTCTACCCCCTTAATCCCCGCCGGAAGAACTAATGAGATACTACCAAAGATACATCCATCCATCCATCCATCACGAGAGCATAATCAATAGTTGAGAACGTTCTAACTATCAAACAAGGGTTAATCATCGCCGAGACAAGCAAAGAAGCCCCGGAGGAGGGCTAGCCTACTAGAATCACAACTAAGCTAACTATGTACTAACCGAACCATAGCTAGCTCCACTATCCCTCCGGGTCACCGTCCTTCAGGGGCCGAGCGTGGTCGAACGGCATCTCGGGTTGGGCAAGCATCTCCTCCTCCATCTCCAATTGCCCCAAATCGAATTGGGGCAAATTGTGCAACCCCCAATTTGGATGTCCCAAATTGAAACTCTCGCCTTGCCCAATCGATTTGGGCAGGTGGCGACTTTTAGGTTGGTTAATATTTTAGCCCTTTTTAATATATTAGGTTAAGCCCTAAATTCAATTAGGGTTTTAGGTTAGGTTTCCACTTTAATAGTGAATTATTAACATAGCTAACCTTAGCTTATGAATAAATAATGTACCACTAATTATTCATAATGGCGTGTCATGTATTTATACTCAAAGGGCGTATAAATATGTGGAATAATCACATTCCATGAAACCATATCCTTCTTATATGTTTTATCAAATGCTTCTTTTGCATACTCTAGATCTCCACAATTGTTGTACATACATATTAACAAGAGCGGCCCAATAATTGAAAGTTATTGATCATGTAATATTCTTTTGATTAAACTTACAGAGAAGAAAGGGATATGGTTATTCAAGAAAAAATACGAGCTTGCGGTTGAAAGGGAATGCATGTTGAAGTCGAGAGACAAATCAGAGAGATATATTCACAGAGGTAAATAACCTTAGAGTTGAATTTTCATATGCTAAAGAGGTGTCCAGTAGTTGAACAAGTGAAGGTTAAACTCTATGGTTGTGGTGAGTTAACAAAACTCGGTTTATAAGGTTAAATGGACTTCAATGGTCCGTGGCCATTAAAATATAAAATGCATGTGGGATATTGAGTTGAAGATCCCGAAAATGAAATTACGCTTGTGGGATAATGATTGTCAAGTGAAGAAAATAGAAATGCCGTGGATCTCGCCTTGCCGACTTCCTACTTTACACGACTGCAGACCCAGGAATGGGATAAATATGCCTGATTGCAGGTTGTTGTTTGAGCTGACTGCTGGATCGAGGGTTCAATAAGGTTTACTGAAGAAGAAATGCTTGTGTTCTCGGGGAATATATAATAGTGCTTTAATTATATTGAGAAATAGATTAAAGCATTAACCATTGGATAGCATTATCTTGCTAAGAATGTGCTAGGGATTGATTTTGTACTTGCCATTGAATTTGCATTGAGAAGGTTGGTTAATTCATCATTATTGTATCTAAGCTTGCATCGAAAGTCTTACCTCTATAGATTCTCTTCATTGGTATCAGAGCCAGCATTGTCATAATGTCTACAAGATTTGGTGCAAATTTACTGACTTCTATTGAGGTGTTTAAAGGGGATAGTGGTTTTCAGATTTGGAAGCAAGGAATTAGGCAAGTGCTTGAATTTGAAAACTTGTGGTATCTCATTGATGGAGGACAAACCAAAAGAACTTCTACCATGGTAAGATCAAGAAATTACATTGGGAGACTAGTGAAGCCTCAGTTGAAGGAGGAGGCAATGATGTTCTGTCGGCCAAGAATGACCGTAAGTGCGAGAACCGGATGATGAACCATGATAACCGGAGGCTCAAGCTATTATAACAAGTAAGGTTGGCAACACGCTATTAAGTTGAAGTTAAGAGGATGAGTCCAAAAGAGATGTGGGATTATATGGTAAGCCAATATGAGATCAAAACTTCATCACAAATTGACATGCTCGAAAAACAAAGCTTAGGAAGTTAAAGTTATTTGAAAAGGACAATATGACCTGATTATTTGGAAAGGTTTGACTCCATAATTGCAGATTTGGAGGGTTTTGGGAATCCTAAATGATCATTATCAAATCCTCGTCTTTGGCAAGATCATGTCTCACAATAGTCACCGCCACATTGATCGAAATGTTGCTAGATCAAAGGAGCATGCCATTCAAATGATTGGGACAGAATTTGAACAAAAAAAATGTGGCTTATGAGGATGACATCTGAAGTTTTGTATGCGAGGGGAAAGACACGCCCAAGGTGGCTCAAACATGCCATGGACTCCAACATACCACCTAGGCTCCAACATGCCAAGGTGGCTTGAACATGCCAAGGTAGCTCAAACATGCCATGGGCTCCAACATGCCACCCAGGGCTCAAATATGCCAAGGTGGCTCAAACATGCTGCAGCTGGCTCCAACATGCCAAGGTGGCTCAAACATGCCACCTAGTCTCCAACATGCCAAGGTGGCTCAAACTTGCCACGTGGGCTCCAACATGCCACCCAGGCTTCAACATGCCACCCAGGGTCGGACATGCCACGCTGTCTCCAACATGCCACCTAGGGCTCTAACATGCCAAGGTGGCTCAAACATGCCGTGGGCTCCAACACGCCACCTAGGCTCAAACATGCCAAGGTGGCTCAAACATGCCACCTAGGCTCCAACATGCCAAGGTGGCTCAAACATGCCACGTGTACTCCAACATGCTACCTAGGCTCAAACATGCCAAGGTGGCTCAAACATGCCATCGCTGGCTCCAACATGCCACCCACGCCTCCAACATGCCAAGGTGGTTTCAACATGCCACCTAGGCTCCAACATGCCAAGGTGGCTCAAACACACGACTTAGGGCTTGAAATGCCACTTGCAGCTCCAACGTGCCACCTAGGGTCCAACATGGCAAGGTGGCTCAAACATGCCACCTAGGCTCAAATGCCACCTAGCTAGGCTCCAACATGCCAAGTTGGCTCAAACATGTCAAGGTGGTTTAAACATGCCACCTAGGCTCCAACATGCCAAGGTGAGCTCAAACATGCCACCTAGGCTCCAACATGCCAAGGTGGCTCAAACATGCCACGTGGGCTCCAAGATGCCAAGGTGCCACCTAGGCTTCAACATGCCACCCAGGCTCAAACATGCCAAGGTGGCTCAAACATCAGCGTCCAACATACCACCTAGGTTCCAAGCGTGAAGGTGGCTCAAACATGCCACCTAGGCTCGAAATGCCACGCTGGCTCTAGCGTGCCACCCAGGGTCCAACATGCCAAGGTGGCTCAAACATACCACCTAGGGCTCGAAATGCCACCGGGCTCTAGATAGTTCTTGGCTGCCTTCGTGGCAATGCTCCTCCCAGGGAGGCTATATGCTAATGCCCCCCCTCCCCCCCTAAGAGCCGGTTTTCTTATCCGTCTATTGAATCCTCCTTTCAAGGACCAAGCTTTGAGCAGTTCAAAAATCCAAGATCGGTCCCGGAGAACTTATCAAACTGCTACATCCCGCGAGCGACCCATGTAGAAACCCAAGTGTTTTGTCGCTTTGGACAAAGCATAAAGGCACCGGAATAGAGATTGACTTTGCCATGTCATCCGAATAGTGAAATTACCCTGGGGACCAAGTTACACGATCATGTTTTGCAACGAAGAGACACCTAACGGCGACATGGCATTATCCATAATAACCACCTCCTAGGCCAATTGACTACCAACATGTTGGACATGAGCTACTTTGGCGGTTCTTGGAGAAGGGATGGTCTTACGCCAATCGAAACTTAGTCCCTAGGGTAATGTCGATGTTCCGAGTCCATTGGCATAGCAGTTGATAGTCCGAAGTGGCGGGAGAGGTTGCTGTCGTGGCGAGGGACGCCGAGAGGGGCCTTTGGGGCTTAACCGCTTCGAGTGTTTTAAGGGTCCATTTTCCGCATCAACACCCTCACTCTAATTGATGACATTATGCAAGATTCTAGTGAATCGACTAGGATATGGCCTCCAAAATGTAAACCCTATGTGTTGCTAGGTTATTGAAGGGTTTACTTTATGGAGGTTGTGTTTTGCTTTCGGTTGCACTTGGGACATGGTCGGAGAAGTCGAGCTTGAAAATGTGAAGCAATAAGAACTGATGGAATGGGGTTTGGATTTATCCTCCTCCAAAGTGTGGCAATTAGAATTCAAGAGCCTTTTACAATAGAAAGATTGTTTGGGATCGTCGAGATGGCGATATATTTAAACTATATTATTTGTTTGCCATAGCTCTATATATATGTTTTGAAATAGTGCAACTAGTTATCTATAAAAACAACCATGTTTCAACCTCCAAAACATAAACCCCATGTGTTGCTAGGTTATTGTAGGGTTTACGCTATCGAGGTTGAGTTTTGGTCGCTTGCACTTGGGTCATGGTCTAGAAGTTGTAGTTGAAGTTGCGGCAATAGGAACGACAGTAATGGAATTTAGATTTATCCTCCTCCCAAAGGTGGCAATTAGAATACAAGAGCCTTTTGTAGTAGCAAGATTATTTGGGATCGTTAGGGATGGCCGATAGATCCAAACTCAAGTTATTTTTGCCATAGCTCGCATGTATGTTCAAAAATGGTGCACCTAGTTATCTATAAAAACAACCACGTTTTGACCTCCTCGTAAAACATAAACCCTATGTGGTGCTAGGTTATTGTAGAGTTTACGTTATGGAGATCGAAGTTTTGGTCATTTGCACTTGGGACATGATCGAGAAGTTGCAATTAAAGACGCAAAGCAATAGGAATTAGCCGGACATGGGTTTGGATCTATTTTCGTTCCATTGTGGCAATTAGAAATCAAGAGCTAATTGTATCTGATTGTCTTGAATAGAAGCATTCAAAAGAGTTGGAATTATTGACCTTGTCATAATTTCTAATACATCCTAAAAATCTAATCATGTGGCTTGTCTTCCTCTCCCATGCCCCTCAATCATTTTGGGATATGCGATATAAGGTGACACTTCGTGTGTGTTAGTTCATATGCATGCTTTGATATGGATATGGTGTTTTAGAACCTCCAAAGTTGTTTTAGAATAGAATAGAATAGATTTTTATCGTCCACGAGAGACAAATTGGCCTATGGGACCCAAACAAAAAAGAGAGCGACAAAGTTTATTCGACTGTAAGGATTTAAGGCAACCAATCTTTATCCAAATTTATGCAAAAGACATCAATTACATGAGGATCCCTAAAGCAAAAATGAGGCAGTTGCTTTCAGATCCGAATATCTCGAAGTTGTGTTGATCTTGTTCAAATGACTTTTGGAGGAGCAAGCCGAAAAGTTGTAGTGAAATGTATGAAAAAATTTGGCTCAATTTGGATCTGAAATGTCCGAGAAAATCGAGTTCAAAGTTGGAGGAAAATTTGGCCGCTGCACTACCACCGAACAAAACAATGTCTCGTGACATTCAAATGATGATATTTCGAGTTTAACTAAACAACTTTGCATGATTTTTTGAAATGACTATCGAGAGAAAAGTTGTAGGAACATGGGAAAAACTTTGCCTAATTTGGAACGGGGACGATGGAGAAGAATGAGTTTAAATTGATCCAAAATTTTTGTAAAGGAACTGTCACAGAAAAAATCAGCAAGTAAGTTTTTTGGATCTTGAGCTTGATAAGGGTTTTTTTTTTGCATAACTTCAACTGATATAGGTCTGAATATGTCCTAACATGATGTTGATCCTCAACCGCTTACCTACCAAACATAAAAGCCAACTTGAAACTATGCTCAAGTTGGAGTTAGAATCTCCGAGATCACTTAAGGTGATCAATCTGTCCAATAGGATAGCTCAAAAGCTCAAAAGTTCATATGTTCATACCTTTCCCATTTCTAGAAAATGGTAGCAGTACTCAAATCGAGGTGGCATCGCGAGATTTTTGATTACCGATTACTCATACCGATAGAAAAAGTTGTTGGAAAGCAATGGTAAAACCTTGGCAAATTCCGAAGCTCAGATCGTGGAGATATTCGAGTTCAAAGCTCAGGCAAAATTTGGTCAATGAAAGTCAAACTAAATGAGGATTTTGAGTTGCCAATGGAGTTTTTGAGAAATTCCAAAGCCGAGGTGTGCCAAAAGGGTGGGCAAGTGGTCAAATTTAGGACTGATTTGCAAAAAGAACAAATAAGAATAGTATCAAACAAACATGCAAAAGTCTCGCGAATATGAGTTTGACTGGTTATTATTTTGAAAATTTTGAAGCATACAGATATCGAATGGTTGCTATGAGAGATTGCAAAATTTGTTCTTTGCAAAAATTATGGAAGATGACATGGCATGTGTATGGTGAGGTGGTAAAGATGAGGGCTGAGATGGCAAAAAGATGAACGGGTGAAAAACAAAGAATTTGCCTAGAGAACTTAAAAAACATATTTCTCCATGGTGACATGGCATTCCTTTGATAGTGTGCTATGTGTCATGATGACTACGATTTATGCACTTTTAGATAGAAAACGACTAGGCCAATTAAAAGAAAAGGAAGATTTCTTTAGTGTAATAAGTAGGTAATAGTGGCAAGCAAGGTGATGTGGCACGGAAATGATGTCGAGAGAGAAACCAAACTTCTTTCTTTTTTGAAAATGTGATTTTTACAAAAGTTATGGGTGATGACATGGCATGAGCATGCTGAGACGGCAACTATGAGTGATGACGTGGCAAAAGATGAAGGGATAGAAAATGAAGAATTTGCCTAGGCAATTTGCAACTTGTTAAAAAAAAGCATATTCACCATAATGACATGTCATTTTTGGAAGATGTGGCACATACATTATATGACTAACACATAAGCGCATCTCTATTCTTGCAAATGCATTGACAGAGCTCGAGAATTGGATATGATATTTGTCAAGAAGGGAAAGTTTATTGAATTGATGGGTGGATACATGTTGATCCCGTGAGGGAAGCTCTCGGTCGAGCTACCCTAGAAAATCATTCATCGGAAGTCACGGGGGCCAAATTGCTCTATACCAAAAGATCTTAGCCCTCCATCCCGATCTTACCCTCGCCGATGTGGATTTTTCCCCGGCTTGCACATCACATTTTTGGTCCACGCTACAACTTTTCTACAACATATTTCCTCACACAACATATTTATATTACGTGGAAGTGATATAAAAAAGAATATACTCTCGAACAAGACATTTGTTACAAGACCATCCCTTTATAATAATTGTAGTCACAAAACATGGTTAAAACCCAACTAAACCGTTTAACATGAACATAAGCTAACAACGTCTATATTTAAAAAAAACGGGCAGCTAAGATGATCTTGGGAAATACATGGTCACGATTGTGATCTTCGGCCTCGCATTCCATTGGCTGAAAATGAACCATTATTATTGTTTATTATTGTTTGTTTCGATTTACGCGCCTAAGCTTCTTGCCGGGAAATTCATGCCCCAACCTCCTTCTCACTGTGGGCGAGACCCATTGACTCGTTGGTCGTCTCCACTATGGCCAAATCCATGCCTCCTGAGGTAAGCTTTAGCGCCCATCGCGCCATTACAAAAAACGCGCGGATCTTTTCGCCTTCAAAACGTCACCAAACAGTAACGAGCTTTTAAATCTGCCTTATAGTTTATCCTTTCCAAATCTCTTCAACAACTCGCGGACGGATTTGGTGGTGCTTTGTCCAGTGGCTTGTCTTGCCTCCAAAGCTTGTTTCATCTCCAATGACTTGTTCTGCTTCAGCCTCCAAAGTTTTGTTCCTCTGCTTTTGCCCGCAGATCCCCGATGGCGTAAGAAGAGAAGCATTGTTAAAAATTGCAGAGAATTGATACATGGATATCTTCTCTGTCTCCATCATATTTACTAGCATATCCGCTTGCCTTGATTGTTTCCAACTTTCTCTCATGGAGTTATTCTTTTGCCTTTAATTCGTAGATGTTGCTACACATAATTTTTCGCTGCATCGCCCATGTTTTCCATCATCTTGGCCATCTTACTTCTTGTTGCGCATACCATTACTAATTGGAATAATGTATAAGGTCGTAGTTCTTGTCACATAAAGTTGTTGCATCCCAATCCATTCTCAGATCTCAAAGAAGTCCATTCTCGCATCCCCGCTTAAAACCCTCAAACCATGTACATACATCTCGCACTTGCATGGTGGGCATGAAAGGAGCGGATTAACTGGGAAAGTTCATAGATAGGCTTTCTCGCATCTATTGTAGCTTTAAACCAGCCTACATATAAAATATTCCTAAGGAAAATCTTGCAGAAGTAAAAAAAACGCACCGATTTGATTTGAAGCGAAGTAAAAAGGCAGGATTATTTGGTGGTATTCGTGCTCTTCTTTATGGATGGGGGGATCAAGAACGCCATTTTGCGTGAGAGATGTAAGTATTTTTGAATGTTTTGAACCTCTACATCTTTTCTTTCTTTTCTTTATTTGTTCTATATACTAGAGCTTTCGATCTCCTTTTGCGCCTCAGACATTAGCCAAGAATCATCGGATGTGATATTCTGTCATCCCCCGAGGGGCGAGAGGAAAAGTCATAAATGGTGTCATGCAAGTATGGCTTAAAGAGCTAATCGCTACATGTGATTTTCGCGCTTTAAAGAGCCAACTGCTGCATGTGATTTTCGAACTGGACCTCTAATTGTGTTTGTTAATCATGTCTATGTGGTGCTTTTGTTTTTACTTTAGATTTTTCTTTCCTTTGCTAGGTAGAATGCACGGGGATAGAAAGCACGTGTTCTTTTTGTCAATTTTAAAATCCTATGGGTGGTTTTTTTTATTTTTCCCAAGAAAACCCATTATCGAAACAATCACTACTTTTAAGAAATGACGTGTTAGTTTTTTGATAACTACAATTTTGAAAGTATCTATTTCTATAAACCATATGTGGATTTTATGTAAAACAATACTCCAAAACAATGCCTATTTTTAAATAACCACATTTTTTCTTAAAACCACATATTATTTTTTGGGAAACCAACATATTTGAAAACAATATAGGAAAAACATAGACAAATCGCATGTAGTTTCTAGCAAAGTTTTCGGATAAAATTGCCACGTAGTTTTCAAAGGTAGTTTTTGAAAACAATGAAAAAACAACATGTGGACTTTTAAGTTTTAGTAACAACCACATGTATTTTTTTTCACAAAAAGCAACACAAAAAACTACAGCCTACTTTCAAAAAGCAACATGTAAAAACACATGTAATTCCTACATGTAGATAATTTTGATAAAAATTCCCACGCGTAGACTTTTTTACAAAAAAAAAAAAACTACATCGATAAAAGTTTGACTAAAAACTACACGCTGTTTATAGCAAAAATCCAATTAAAATCACCACGTAGCTTTCCTTTTGGGGCAAACCTCGCATGGGTATGTGGGCATATTCAAGCATATAGGTATATACCTAGCATAATGCCGATGATCGCCGAAACCGGGCCACCGGGCCAGAAAATGGTCGGTCATCCAGCCCCCGCTATCACTACATACACAAACGCTTATCTTCCGAGATTTAGTTTTCCGCCTGGTTTAGTTGAGCACATGTTTTACGTTTATCCCTTATACCCTCTAGGCATAATCTTAGGGTTATGGGGTTCGGGAATGATGTTCGCTGAGCTACTTAGAGAAAATTTTGCAACATTCCGTGATTTGGTTTTGGCAATGCGGTTATAAAACCATAATGTCGGGTTATGGCGCCGATAGTGCTTCTATTTGTATCAACATTGCATCAGAAAATGCTTGCTATATCCGCCCCGGTAAGATTGTTTTTTTCAAAGATTTTTTTTTTTTTGCTGGTTGGGGTATGGGTTCGGGAAGGCATGTGATGTTCAAGGAGCCACTTTAGAGAAAATTTGCATCGGTTCTTCCATTTTGGTTTTGCAATGCAAAGACTTTCAGGGGAAAAAAATGACGTTTCTTTGGTGCGACACTGCCGCTAGGGCGATTTAAGGGGACCGCCCTCTCTCTCAATCCGGAATTTGTGCTTCATATCCGGGGCCGCAGATGATTCAGGAACTAGCAAAGGATTTCACCATCGTGGAGAGGATTTTTGTGCAAAAAAACAGCTTGAAAGTTGGATTCCTTATTTCAATTTTTCGAGACTTCTCCTGGGCATTCTTCTAGCGATTTCTCCGGCGACCGCTTCTCGAGGTTAGAATTAAAACGCACCCTAACTTCTGCATGCTATTCCTGCTTTCTTATTTCTTCGCTATCGTTGGTTCTATGGCGAAAGCCCTATGCCAATCCTATTTCCTATTTCATTTTTCCGTCCTATCTCTTATTTAGGGCTTCTAAGTTTAGGAACGTAGTTTTTGTTGAATGCTTTTATCTTCTATTTAATGCCTATTTCCTATTTTCTATCTATGGTTCTTATTCTATTGAATAGGGTCCACATTCCCTACGTAACATGTAGAGTAAATCAATGTAAGAAAACTAGCATTAGGTCCTTAAGCCCTAGCATTTGCTTCATGTATAACAATAGAGAAGAATAATTGCATATTCTTAGGCCATCTCATTTAGAAGTTTATGATTTTGATGGACCATTTTCTCCAAGGGGAGTCCCCGGATATGCTGAAATTAACTTCCTTTAAATACAAAGTGTAAGAAATGTCCGAGAACTCCTGGGTTCCATTTTGGAAGCGGCTTTGGCTTGTGGATCTTGATTGCACCTAAGAATTTTTTCGACCAATACTAAGCAATCCATATATTTGTTGAGTATGTGCAAAGGGTGGAGAAGGAGGTTGGCACAAAAGGTAGAAAGTATACCTTCTGTTAGTTAGGGATTGTTTAGTAAGATAGGGATTGATAGGATAAGAATGGCAAAGCAAGGAGATAAAGCAAGGACCTTTGGTATGTAAAAAAAATCAGCTACCCATACTTGATAGGCAAAATGAATATTTTGGAAGAAAGAACAAAGCATGTTTCCACAAAGTTATTTAATAACTATGTTTGAAATTTATATATTGATTTACAAACAATTTGGCGTAATACCTGAGGTTGACTATTAACTTCGTCATGTTTGTTTTTGCGTTTGTTAAGTGATTGTGAAAAGATCAGCGCCGCGGAGAAAACCATTCTTTTAGGAAGCTTTTCTCACTTCCTTCCTAAGAATTTCCCTAATAAATGACTTTGCCTCGTCAAATAAAGAAGAAAATTTACTTGAGGGTTGGCAAACAACAACTTCATGTCTTAATGTTATTTGGTATTGGTGACCGACCTTCCGGGGGAGCATTACTTTTCTCACTTTTATGGAAGATATCGAAGAATAATCGAGACAATTACCACCATTAGGCTATGTTGCTATAACAATTTTGTGTTACACGCCAAGGGCGAGTTTTTGATCTTGGCGGCGCAGAGGTGCAAAAGTATGGACTCCGTGGAAGACTCAAGTTTCAGTTCTAGTCCTTTGTGAGAGACGGATATGCCTTCTGTAATAGCTTGTAACACTAGCAAGTGCAAATTTTTGTTTTTATACATCTACTTTGGCGGCATCATGTATCTTTGCCAAAAACTTTTATAATAAAATGACCGAGAACACATGTTACGAAGGTCTCGGTAATTTTTCTTCACATGAAAATGTGTGTATGAAAGTAGCTCTCATGGCTCTTCAAACCGGGAAGGTTTAAAGAACATCTAGAATTAGATGGACAACAAGTAAAAATTTTATGTTTTTCGTGCCAAAGGTATCTTTAATAAGTGACGTCACGTTCTATAGCATGCATCCACTTAAACTTCTTCTATAACATGATATAGCTCGGCATTTGTAACATCAGATTGATGCAAATCTGTATGGGTGGGATATTATTACCGTGGATTTTGTTATACCCGCCTTTGAGTATGTAAATCACCGATCTTTACCAAAGTTAAAGACAAGCATTGAAACGTGGAAGAAGATAGGTATAGCAAAAATATCAAAATTGTCCTTTTGATGGAATGATATATTTCTTTGACCAGACACATAAATAAATTGAATTACTAATATGTTTTCTTCTATGACTTTCAGCCTTAGAACATGGTCCAAAACACAAGTTCTTTGTTAACAAAAATAATTGAATTTAATAGAGGTCCATGTATACACGCCATCATAATCCCAACTATCTATCAACATTTGATATGTCTCAAATTGATACTCCCTACCCATGTATACTCTTTTGCAACTCTTGACATGTCGAATGGAGGGATGTCCCCGAGATATTTAAGAAGTGGGCCTTCCTTGAGCATTCATAATATTACCTATATTCACGCCGCTCCGACATGGGTAAGAAATGTGAGGCACAAACTAATGTCGGGTTAAGCCGTATTAAAGTAGCCCGTATTGGAGCAACTAAAGGAATGCGGCCAAGTAATGCTAAAAGCTCATAACTTATATACAGGACAAAAGCAATAAAAAATGGAATTAAGTTGAGAAACCATTATAAAGTGTAGTAGTAAGAGAGCATATTTTGAGAAATTTTATAAAGAATAAGTATGCATGAAATCATATCATGCCTTATAACATGGCAAAAGTTCCTCCATGGCATAATCTTGAACAAAAAGATTAACCTTATAATGTTTTTATTACGTTGCACTATTAAACTATATGCATGTTTAAGATATATGAGCAAAATCATGTTGTAGTATTTTCATTTTTACGGTTTGCACACCAAACAATTCTCTAACATGATTTTGCATGTTTAAGATATATGAGCAAAATCATGTTGTAGTATTTTCATTTCACGATTTGGCATAGGAGAGTTTGGCCCATATTTAAACATTTGCCTAGATACTATCTATGCAGATGCAAAATGGCCTACGGAGCTGCAAACAGGTTGGGCCATGATAAGAATTGCATAGGATACAATCTAATATCAAAATTAATATATTTAGTGCAACAAATCGATCGATCTTAATATTTTAAAACTTTGAAAGTTGTATTTAAGCTTCAAGCATAATAAATAAACATTTTAAAGGAACAATTTCAAACTTTAATTTATAAGGAAAGCCCATTCTTTCTAATGACCATAACTTCATTAACTTTTGAAATTAATCCAATGAAAAGCCCAAAGCAACGCCGGCACTTTTCTAGTAGAATATAAGAAGTAAATTGTTACTCCTAGGCAAGCAACGTGATTCGATTTCTTTGCCATATGTTTGATATCGCCAAGTTCTAAACAACCACATTGGCTTGAAGAAAATGCTAGAAACAAAAAAAAAACATAGATTCATGATTCATAGATTCTCGGGTCACGGAGGGCAACCCTCGTCTTGCGTTAAAGACCTTTTTTGTTTGATGTTTTTTTGGCAAAACCACATTGAAAAACAACATGTGGACCCGATATTGGGGTTGTTGTGGGAACCTTTGGAGGATCAGGGGCATGAACTGCCAAGGAGACAAGAGCGAATCGGGACATAGAGAAGAAATAGGAACAACAAGAACGAAATCGAGGCCACGATCTGATAGACTAAAGTAGATGTTGGTGGTGGCTGAGGCTGCGGAGATGAACTGGAACTAGAGTTAGAACGATGTAAACCAAAAAGATCTAGTACGCCAATCAACATGGGTTTATGTAGCTCGAGCCAAGGCAGACCCAAGACTATTGGGCATGTGTGGACTAGCAATGGGATTGGCGAAAATGCTACAAAAACTCCCTGAACAAAACCTGAAGAGGTGCAAGTATATTCTGTGAGTGCACCTGAGGAGATCTCACGTCCATCAAATACACCGACAGAACCGGGATGCTCAATCTTGCTTCTAGGAATGGTGTGCTTAGTGGCAAATGCATTATCCATAGAGCAGGCATGTGCACCACAATCAAGTAGCACCAATGCTTCCAACCACAAGGCACCCAAAATTAAAAACACTACATGGTTTTTCCCATGGTTGTGACTAGAAAACCATTTTACAAAACCAATACATGTTTGTGGGGTTGATATCATTAAAAACCATATGAGGCTAAACCAATGGGTTCTTTTGTAAAGGTTTGTTAGGGTGGTGTTATGGTATGGTAATTGCTAATGGCTTCTTTGTAGAGTTTGTCAAAGTGGTACATGCATGTTGGTAAATTTATGTGGTATATTATAGTGTTTTAAGGGTATGGTTAGTCCCTATGGTATAACACGATGGTGTGGATGTGGTTTAATATCTTTGTATTCATGTGATTCTATAGTGTGGTGTGGATGTGGTTTAATATGCTACTCTCTATTCATGTGATTCTATAGTGTGGTTGGTTATTGTGGTGAACTAGCATAGCTAATTGTCATGGTAAATGCATATGGTTACTTAATGTGTTAGATTCAAATTACTATTACTATTAGTAATTGTTTATTCCAAATGTGCATGGTTTGGTTATGCCTTATCTTCATGGTTATCATTTTATAAACCCGTTGATGATAACCGGTAACACTTTGTTGTTTAAATCATTTCAACAACCAGTAACACTACCATGATAACCGGTAACACTTTGTTGTTTAAAATCATTTCAACAAAGAGTAACACTACCGATAACACTTTGTTGTTTAAATCATTTCAACAACCAATAACATCGTTGTTTAAACCATTTCAACTTTATTTAACTAAAATCTATTAAGGAGTAATGTTTTGTTGTTTAAAGCATTTTCAAGAGTATTTAACAAACTATTAAAGAATGTGGATGGTTTCTTTTACGTATTGTTGTACTTATTACGCCCATGTCAAAATTGTTGTACTTATTACGTCCGTGTCAATATGTATGCTTCTTTCAGGGAGCAAGGATTTGAACCCCAACCATTTCGAGAACTCATAAACAATGATAAATTTATTTTGTAAATACTTACAAAATAAATTCAGATAAAAACATCTTATAGAAAGACCAACCTTGCTCTTGTAAGTACATAAATATCAAAACAAATTCAGATAGAAATGTCTTCTTGAGTAGCCATATTTGAAAGCCCGATTCTGCCTCAAAGCGATTGTGTTTTAACGTAAGGGTCTCACAGATACAACAAGGCTAAGAAGCATAAATATACCTTTCTTGCAAGTCCCGGACTTCATAGATCTTAATGTATTGAGCATAACTCTGCAAGGGAACTTTTGAATGATTCGAATTGTTGCATAAAGATTGAGGCCGGATCTGCAAAAACCAAGGCATATCTTGGAAGCGGATGAAGCGGAAGCAGATTGCAATGGATTGAAACAAAATATGCATAAAGATTGAGGTCGGATTTGCAAAAACCAGGGCATATCTTGCAAACGGATGAAGCGGAAGCAATAACGGATTGAAACGGAATAGCCTAAATCCCCCCCACATCTTTGTTTGTGGATCGATGAGCTGGATCAATCTGAACTGTCAATGAATTAACTAATCTGAACCATTCAAAATAGATTGTTTCTGGCGGGCATTAGTTCCATTTTTTTCTTTTTATTGGTTAACCCAATGTTCCAATATGTTTCCTTTTCCTTTTGATATTCATAGGAAGAATTCTCCCCATATTTTTGGGTTGTCCATAAGGGCAAGCCCTCGCTTACGTTAAAATGCAGTTGGAATACCTGCATGACTGGCCTAAACTGGCCGAAGGCAGTCATTCTGCCCATCGCCTTGGCACCATAGTTTTGTAGCAGAGGTGTAGAGTTGCTAATACTCGGTGTCTATCTATGATTGGCTAGGCATACTAGCTAAGCATGTTTGGGCAAATATATCTTGCCTAATAATTGTCAAAATCCAAGTTCTGGTTTAATATAACGAGCAATCCATATCTCAAAGTGCATATAGAGTTTGTATCTCATATGTGAAGCATCGCAGGTGAGTATTTTGAAGCAAACAAGATAACAAGATAATGTGCCTTGTATTTTAGGCAACCTGATCATGTATATGTTGCAGCTAGTATCCCATGAGCTCTTACCTAAAGCTAGGCACTTTCTAGACTTCATAACAATTATGAGGCAATCTAATATCCAGTTGTCCTTGTATTCTGAACAAAGTAGAGTTTTTAATGCATGTTTTAGTTGTGCATGTTTCAGAAGCAGTTTGTACCAAGCTACTTAGCACCAACTTTTGGTTTTAATTGGATCCATAAACATAATGTAGAATGCTTAGACCATACTAGAGAAAGTAACATGTTTTGCATTTGGTTAGTCATCTGCAATTCAAGAGCAATCAACATGAACATTTTGTAACTTTGCAAATTAGGCAACCTAAAAAACCCCTTGCAAATTGGGCTGAAATATATAGTCAGATAATAATGGCTAGTTAACAAAATCAAGGAAAGAAGCACTGAGAAAGTTCTGTGAACAAGTTAAACTTGTTCTGTATATAGAAGAGCAGACAAAAATAACATAGGGAACAATTATCTATCTTTGGAAAATCAATGGTTTTACTTGTTTTAATGTTCGAATGGTTTGTAGAGAGTACAAACATATGAAGTTGTTTTCTTAAGCATTCTATTCAGCACAGGTCCAATCTTTTGGAGCCAAGCTGGCAAAACCATCGGACCTGTGTAAATTAAAACCAAGATGTATAGTAGTTTTTCAAAGTCGATTTCTGATCCATCTGGAAGCGGTTCGTACCGATTTGCTGTGAATAAAAGGTTGGTAAATGCTCAAGGCAAGTCAATCATTACCAATGCTACTGTAAATATTTTTTTAATGGTTTCGATTTAATTTCAATATCAAATAATATTTGAATGATGAAACAATAATAATCTAAGGAGAATTCATGTTGGAAGAGATTTGTTCTTGCATATGTTATCCTAAATTCTATATGAGATCAAATGGATTACTCACGTTGAGCATTGAATAAACTAACTGGATTGTTTGCCTTTTGAACTTGGTTTGTATATTATTTAAAATATTTCTCTCACAACTTCAAAAACCTAAATGCTTCTAGTGCCTTAATATTTTAAGCAATCTAGAACTTAAATACAAGAGCACTTCATATGTATTGAAGCGCGGCTTGTAAACAATTTATCCTGAGCATCTTAGAAAAGATAAAAGTTGCACCATATTGTATGGTTCATAACAAATGCTTCAACAAAAAAAAAAAAAAAGCGAGAATGTAAAGCGGGGTCGGAGAATATTTAAAAAAAACAACAAAAGATCACGGGTTTTATTTCCTACCTTGGGATGAAGGAAGTAAATGTAAATGCTGCTAACATTTGCCAAAGGAAAACCTCCATGCTTTGTGTAAAAATGGAAAACCTTAGCATTTGTGCTTGAGCAGTTTATATAATGTTACCTAGCTTAAAAGCCATTCCTCATGTAGATTTCAACGACTCCACGCATATCAAATAGGAACGTGAATCTATTAAAATCATCGATAAAAAAGACCATAAAATGGCCCCTAACGAAGAAAAACCAAAAGATGTTGAAAAGCTACCATGAATCCCCAAGGTTTACAACTCCATCGTTTTTTTCTTGGAAAAGGCGAATGGCCGGTCGGAGGCGGTTTATCTTTTGCCATGCGGGGCTGGTTTATAGGCGCTTCCATCGGGATGAGCTTGATCAAGGCGAGAAAAAGCACGAAGCGCCATGGCTATGGCGTCCAGAACTAATAAAGGGCACAAAAAAAATGGCGGGAGAAATAATGATCAAAACCAAATTAAAGCGGGAGAAATAAAATAGAATGAAAAGACATCTCAGAGTTGGATGCAGTTTAATCGGTAGTTACATCTAGTCTAGCCTAATGCCCTTGTATTTACCCTATAATTTTAAAAATACCCACATATTATATATATTTGCCAAATACCCCCACCATAAAAAATAGTATTAATGACTTGGTGCCGGTTTAGAACAAGGTCCGGGGATCAGAAATCTTTCTAAAACCCCTCATTAATTAGCAAAAACTTCATGTGTTTATAAGTTAACGTGTGCGAACAATTAAACCCCTAGGTGAATGTCAAAAGGAAGCTAGAAATTCTGAGAATGCCATTTTCTAATGTCAAATTGCCCCTTAACCAATGTCAAGTGGAAAAGTTCGATATTCTCTAGATATGGCGGTCAATGAGCTTCTCAAATGGGGTGGGATATAATTGTTGAGGATAATAGAACTCATGGTGATGAGCAGGTGTGTTGGTCAAGCTGTTTGAGGCGGAGTCTTGGAAAAGAGATTGGGAAGTGGGCGTGGGGCAAATATGAGGCAGGGGGATAGAGTGGTATTCATCATGATCATCTAACCATGGATCATCCTAGTCACTTTAAGCATAGTCATGGAAGGATCTAAAGGAATTGGTAATGCACTATTACAACTTTGCCGTCGATTTTCTGCGAAACATTTATAGGAGTCACGAGGGCAAATTAGGGGTCATGAGATTATATAAAATATTCACTGACCATACCATTGAACTATTATGTTATACGGACAATAGACATGCATGAAGTATTTATAAAATTGGTGTGCCAAAATTTAGGGGCGTAACATGATCCCGACCCAAATGGTATACATTTTCGACAAATGGTATCTTTTAAGGGTAGGAGATGTTTCAACATATAACATATGGTTCCTAAAACAACACGGTGAGATTGTATAATCTCATCCTGCCCTTAGTGGTAATTGGATTGTCCTTGATCCATAAGCCACATTTGCGAAACAAACTAACTAAAATGACCCAATAACATGAAGCCTATAGTTCAATGCTCAACTTTTTAAGTAATAATTTAATTTACATCATGGAATGCATAATATCTCTGAAGTTTATGAACAAGCACTATGAATAACCACCCTTTTGTTTGGGAATTATAAATGACCACCATGCAAATTAAATTGATACGAAACCCATGCTACAAACCATAATCGATTTTTTAGTAGACAATTTTGCAATAGAAAACCGGCATGAATAACCACTAGATATTTATATTGGCCGAAAAAACCACCTTGCAGTACTTGCACTAATTTTTAGTAAACCATACTAAAAAAAACCAATGTGGAAAATCATCATCTAGCATTGAAAAAAACCATACCATAAACCATTACCAACTTAATAACCCATGTTGTATCAATAAACTAACGGAAAACCATATTTAGAAACCATTATCAATTCAAATAAACCATGTTGCAACAAAAACCGGCATGAAAAACTGCACTCTACTTATAAAAACCACTACAATGTGTGGTTTCTATTAAGATATTATTTTTGCATAAGTAACCATATGTATAGTGGTTCCTTAGTAGTTAATTATATGATTTAAATGTTAGGATGCCTTGTGAACCTCCCAACATATGATTCAATGATATAGAGATAAAAAATTCCTATTTGACCTTATCGATGGGATAAACACATCCAAAACTATGGGAGGATGCGAAATGGTGACTAGACGAGAGATTCCTACTACTAAATTACCCAACCCCAAAGTTTTTAAATTTGATTTGGGCGGAGGGCATCCATGAGCAATATGACCGAAATGCTCCTCCATGGTAGAGGCAAAGATTAACCCTCTCCCGAAGCCACTTTTGGCGTGAGACAAGGAATCCTCAAACTACCCGATCCAATCTACACATGGGTTCAGATCGGACTTCTTTGGATTCTCTGAGATGAGATCGGGCTGACGTAACTATAGGCACTTATTGTGATTGGGGAAAACGTCACGATCTCTCTTGTCTATGCTCAAAAGCGGATATCATATGAGGCCGCAAAATCTGGTAAGCTTCTTCTAAGTCAGGAGGGTCCTCCATAGACAACAACGAATCTTTGAGCCCCTTAGGAAAACAATCTCGAAGTGCGGCATCATCCGGGCTGTATCTCTGACAATTTGCGAAATTCCGATGGCTGCTATGCGATGATTGGTGTCTCAAAAGCATGCCTCGAGTTTTGCGATGAAAACGGTAAAATCTTGCAACTCTTGGGCTCCTTTGTCCAATAAGAGAGCAAACCAACTTAGAGCTAGCCTTGTGAGGAGATAACCAATCAACCCAACTTGTTCTTGGGCGTGGGATACCTATGAAGATGGGCTGGATCACAAGCGATCGATTCAAAACCCACTGAAGCTTGGAGGAGTCTGTCAAACTTCTTTGGCGAGGCTAATCGCAAACTCGATAGCCTCAATCCGAGCTAGAAGTAGATTCATGTGAAGCATCATGTTCATAAGCTCTTTGTTATCCAAGCACCAGCTAACGGCATACTTAAACAAGTTCTTTGGACTGCAATAAAAGTTGAACCTCCTACATAGAGATAAAATCGTCAAATATGAGCAAAAAAAAAATGCTTGGGTCAGAGCAAGCAAGAGCCGGTAAAGGGATTCCGGTTGAGCTGTCTTGAACTCTTGAAAACAAAGGAAAATACGCCCAACAAATATGAAAGGAATACGCCAAAATCGTGAAAAGAATCTAATATATGAATGAGAATCAAAGGTACAAAGGCGAAGACAAGACGAAATCTGAGGCCGGATGCCTAGAAGGCTTAAGATTGGCGTTGAACGAAATGGTTCGACAAGAAGGAGGTGCCTCCTTATATATCTAGGCCAGCGATTAGGGATCGCATCACTCAATGGATTAGATCTCACCAAGTGTGCGCATGCATGTAGGTTCTAGAATATTCTAGAACCTCACGGAGATAACCCACTTATATGAGAAGGCGTGAAGAAATGTCTTCCAGCGGTATGTAGTGCACTTGGCAAAAGTATGTGACTTGCAACTAGGAGGTTGCAAGTTCAAACTTTGTCTTGTGCAACTACTTTTTGCATCCGATGTGGCGACCATCTTTTATATGTCGCGTATAATGTTCATAGAATCTGAATATCCATATGGTAGATCACGTAAACCACCTTCTACATCTGTAAGGCCTCTATTGCAACTTAACACAAACAGCGGATGACTAGAATAAGTAAACCCATGTCCAAAAACCACCATACTTCTACATCTGTAAGGCCTCTATTACCTTGACACAAGCAAGCTGGATGACGAGAATAAGTAAACCCATGTCAAAAGATCACGTGACAAAATTCCATCAATATTGTAGTAGGCAATCATCCTTCTTTACAAAAGGAACAAAACAAATCTTGAAGATTTGAAGACCCTTGAAGAGTTCTTGGTATGTGATGCTACTATTTGAGTTCTTGGCATGACTACATTCGAAAACACTAAACAATAACATAGAAAAATCATATAAAGCATGATCATAATAACCCTAAGGTGGCATTTGTGATCAAAGCTGCATCATCAACATGGTGGCTTACAAGAAACGGCTCAATAGGCATGTATAGAAGATAATGCCTAAAAATTAAATACCAAACACACGAGGGACATTTCGGCATCAAAAGGCAATCCATCCGGTGGAGGAGATTAAATAACATTTTGAGAATCTAAAGTCATTCGTAGCCAAAAGAGCATGTTAGCTCTCGATGTGAGAGAAGCACATAGCATAATCGCAGCGAAAGAAGAGGCTCAAAAAATGGGACTTTCCTTCAATAGAAATTTGATTTCTTTATATTAATTGTCAATTAAGGATAGTGCAAAAGAACTTGGGTTAGAAAGATACCTTTTAGCGCTTATAAGATCACGGTGTAATATTGTACAATTCACAACCAAACAATTCAAAATTCACAACCAAACAATTCACAACCCACGGTCCAAAGGTCTCCAAGCTACCTTGCTCGGACAAGCATCAAGAATAGCTCGAGCGATCCGCGGGGCAACCATGTTTGAAGAGGCATTCCAAGGCAAAGCAAAAACATCACTGTATTTGCAAGCTTTCGACTTCCATCTCCATTAAATTTGTCTCTTGCATCTAGCTTTCCTCAAACTATGGCGTTGTCGGTTAGCAGAAGCTTCCACGGCGCCCGGCAACAATGGGAACACCGGTTTCACAAGAACTTGATAGGTTTAAGCGGTTTTAAACATATTAAGCGTATACTTAGAATATGCAGAAACCCACATGAGCAGGGTTTGTCCCCTAGGGGCAACAAAAAGCCAGTTATAGTGGGAGGGTTTGCCCCCCTAGGGGCAACCCAAAAAAACCAGATTATAGTGAGCAAGGGTTTGCCCCTAGGGGCAAGCAAAAAAAAAAAACAAATTATTTTGGTAATTTCCCAAAACAATTCAGAGCAATGAGTAAATCAATGTACATTTGGAAAGGATATTTCTGCCAAATGGCAAGGGCCAAATTGAGGCCGATAGTCAAGCTGCAACAACAGGCATGGTTGGTGCGGGAATTTGGAAATAAATAAAATGCTTTCTTTGAGCCCGCCATAACATACTTAGCTTCTGGCACCCGCAGAAGCTCGGCTGGCGATCCATTCCGGGCTCCGCCAAGCTCGGCTATAGCAATGGCCTTCCCTTCTGCTGCTTCACTCCCCGCTGCAGCACACAATCTTCATCTTCGGCGATTCCCTCACAGACGTCGGCAACAATAATTATATTAATTCTCTGGCCCAAGGCTGACACGTCCGGGGTTAACAGGAATCGATTTTGAAAATGGTGCCCGTCTGAGGTCGCTACTTGCAATGGCCGAACTGTTTCCTGATATTATTGGTAATATATCAGTTTTATTTTGCCTACAGCATGAGATCTAATGGTTGTATATTTAACTTTTGTTTTCTATTTATTAGGAAATCTGATCGGTGCCAAATACTCTCCTCCTCCATATCTCGCTCCTAATACCACCGGAAAAATCTTGCTTAATGGAGTGAACTGTAAAATATGGAGCTGGTGGTATATTAGACACCTCAGGGAGCAAACTATGTATTTTCTTTTTTCTTGGTGCAATTTAAATCTCTGTGTTCGTCGTTTAAGTATCTTTTTATATGATGTTTTGTATGATATGTTCTAGGTTTTCTCGCCTTTCTTTCAATGATCAGCTGAAATACTTCAAGTACTTTACAAAGCTTGGTTTGATCTGGTTGGGGAGGCAGCAGCCACAGATTTGATTCAGAAAGCGGTCTATTTTGTTGGATTTGGAAGCAACGACTACATCAACAACTATTTTCTTCCATTCTCCAAACACCGCGTCTACATACAATACTTCAAGCTTTGAAAATCTTCTAATTTCACCTTGGAAAGGCAAACCGTGGCAATGCTTTCTACAATCCGTAATCTCTGTTTCTTAATGCATGTTGGGAGCAGTTTTGTCAAATTCAAACTCACGTAGCATAAGACTGTTTTTATACTTTTTCGGCAGGATATTATCTTTTTTATATTTTCTTTTACACCTTTTCTACTCGCTCATTATCTCTCTGTGTTTCTTAAAATGCAAATCCAAAAACTGTTCAAAACTGTTTCTGTTTGGCAGGATCTGTATGATCAAAAGGGGGAAAAGATAGTAGTATTTGGAGTTGGTCCATTGGGTTTTGCATACCATCAGAGGGTGAAAGACAGTTCTGTGCTCCATTGTGGTGAATGATCAAGTGATCAAATTTAACAACAGAACAGAGGAATTAATCAACAATCTAAATACCAAATACGCAGATGCAAAGGTGTTATATGCTGAATTCATACGACGTGGTGATGGACATACTTAACAACCCATCAACATATAGTGGCACAAAACAGAGAAACGGCAATAAGGTTCTGTATTGGTTTACAGGCTTACGGGTTTAGATGAGCTAAGAAATTTAAGCAAAAGGAGAAAAATTTTTTACATGAACTGGGTTTGTTTACCCAGGTTTAAAGGTTACTGATAGAGGGATGTGGCCTTGGACGACTTAATGGGCTCTTAT
Organism: Isoetes taiwanensis; assembly: GCA_021234155.1. Classification (NCBI taxonomy): domain Eukaryota; kingdom Viridiplantae; phylum Streptophyta; class Lycopodiopsida; order Isoetales; family Isoetaceae; genus Isoetes; species Isoetes taiwanensis. Next base: position 83,856 of record JAJEKV010000791.1, read on the forward strand.
CATGTATGCCTATTTCAAATCTGTGCAATAACAGGAAGAATACATTTTGGGACCCCTTCCATCCAACTGATGCTGCTAACCTTATCCTCGCCAATCAGTTCTTAATGGATCTCTGGATTACATTAGACCTATGAATATCAGCCTTCTCGTATCTGCTTCTTAGTCAAGGATTGTTTTGTTGGTGGTGGCTGTCTAACTTATTCTATTTATTATGGACTCTTTGTCCAACGGAAAAAAAAAAAAAAAAAGGGGGAGGGACCTCAAGGGAAATGAACTTTTTGGGTGTAACTAACTATCTGGGTATAGCATTAGCTAATGGAAATGTGCTTAAGAAGATTCACAATCTTGCAATTTGAATTTGTTAAAAGTGTGTAAGTAGTTTAGGGAACTTATGACAGGACCACTAAATTTTGTAAAGTAGAGGGGCATAGAGCAATACACAATCGCCATTGTTGAATGCATTGTGAAACACAATAAATTGCATAGAAAACTTTTAACCATGGTCCAACCGAGGTCAATTTAGCCATGTTTGCCTATGTTGTCCACACTGGATTTAACTTCTATGGCCACGTTGGTAATGGCTGATGCAAGTTGCTAGCAATGTTCCAGTTATTTGGCTGCTTTCCCGCAAATGTGTTGCCGTGCATATGTTGCGGTTTTGTCGGCGCACTGATAAAAGACTTAAGTAATCCTAGATTACTAAAGCTTTTTTATGTTTGGCGTTGGTACATTAAATTAGGGCATTATTAACAATTTCCCAGCGCAAAAACAGAACGCCTAAAACAAAGCATTACATTGGCCACTCATACATTAATTCGGAAATGAAGCATGATATGTTGGGAAAGCATTGTTTTCACCTCTCATTTCCGCTTTTTATTAATGGAGTTTATTGAGAAATCTAAACTAATACATGTACGGAAGTAGTGCTTGAGATCCACCATTTGCATATGAATACATATTATAAATAAAGCCAAGATATACTACATCATGTTATTTTAACTTCCATTTCTTCAATATAAACCTAATGGACATCCAAAATCTTGCCAAAAAAGGAGTTTAAGTTTCCGGCCTGCAAAATTTAATCATATCCTTGTCTTTAAATTGACATTGAGTCCAAATTGAAGATTGATTTTAGCGTCTCTGAGAGATCAAAGGTCCTATGTATTCTCTATCACTAAAATGTTATTGCCATAAAGGCGAACATAAATTAGAATTTGAGTGATCTCCAAATAAGCGTGGAATGTTCATATAGCCAGAAAGGGTTGCGAGGGGGCAAAATGGGGTTAGTCGGACTCTAGCGGTGAGTAATGCAAATATTTAGAGATGATTAATGGCGGTAGTTTTGTTATCTTAAGCATGAACCCATTTGCTCCTTTATTGGAGAAAGAGGCCACAAATTGCGGATTTTTGTTGCCTTCAATGCGACGAGGCTTAGAGGCATGCTTTGGAGGCAGCGATCATCGATTACCCGGCAATCACAAAGCGTACAATCTCAAAAGGCTCGTCAACATCGGTGTATGCATTAGAATTTAGGCAATTCTTTGCCAATCTGATGGGATGATGTTGCACTACAAAATTTTGCTTTCGGAGAATGGGTTTGAGGATGTTAAAAATATATTGTTATCTGAAAGACCTTGGACTTTAGAAAAGCCATCAAATTTCGGTCCGGTTGCCGATCATTGGCTCTGCTTAGGGTAAAGTAGGCAAAAAGGCGTATCCATGTCTTTCCAATCTCCACACTTTTTGTTGCTACGTTTTGCCGGTCCCATCTGTAGAATCAGTGGTGAGGGCTGAGCCTATCACGAGATGATTTGGTCAGGGGCCCTTATACTGCTTGCCCGAGAAGCGGTGTCCGAGAGAGAGAGAGGCCCCAATCTTTGCACTCTCTTTGAAAAAGATAGTCGGTATTTAGCATGGATGTCACGGAAGCGCCATCGGTCGAAAAACTCAATTGGGGTCAGATTGGTAGGAATCTCTCTCATCGGTGAGCACGCCATTTTCTCGGACTCCTTCCCTTGCGGCTTCGACACAGTTTATCCCCATGGATAAGATTCATTGGGATTTTTTTATCCATATATCATTAGAATCACGAGGTTGGATGGTTAGAAAGCATTGGAAGCAACGGTGTGGTGCAAATGGGCACGCTTTATGGATAGTCGTTCGCCATTAATTATCCCTAGGGAGGAAGATTTGAGCATCCCAATTACGTACCGGTGTGATTGATGAGGTGGGCTGAGATCTCCTGCATTAGTCGGAATGTCGCGCACCTCTTGAGTTTTCTTGGGGGCTTCTTATGGGTTTCTTCAATGTCATGGCTAACCCACATGCATCGGTGAGTCTTGGGTGCACTTACGGCACCGAGCTATACAACCCACAGGGTGATTGGCATAATGATCTTTTCGGTTTGGTTTTAGTTCCGGTCCATCTGCCAGTTGACCTCACGCAGCATCACCCGGTCCATGCGGTGAGTGGGCTCGATTAGATCGCTACGTTCTTGTTTACCTTCACATGCGATTCGCATAACGATATGCTCGGTTCGTAATGCCGGTGACCATGGTTTGGATGATGATACGGCTCAGGTTCTTGCTCTAATTCGCCCTGGTTCGCGTTTCGGTTTATGCGAAAACAAAACTCTCGGCTTCTTCCGCCCTCGGCTCCATGTCTCAAAGATCTCTCTTCGCAGTTGCTTATCCAGATCACGGTAGGCAAGATCAGTTCAGCATTTGCAATCAAGTTCATCGCCGACTAGCCACGCTTCAGTAATGTCACCTTACATCCCTTCGATAGAGTAAAAGGATTTATGGCGACGTTTTGATAAAGGTCAAAGCCGGTAAGCTTAAGGGCATCATCCATAAGCTGCCCCAGTCTTAGCCAGGACAACCCATCATATAGCCCTATATGGCTTCATAGCAATTGGAGACTTTGTGGATTATATCAAGGAATCTTGTGGCTGGATTTTTTCGACTTCGGTGATCCTGCTTGAGGCTTGCTATCTTCTTTGTTTCCAAGAAGGTTCTTTCGCGATTTAGTTTGTGATTATCATGGCATCAACAAGATCACTTGTGCATAATGCGGTGTTCTCTCTCTCGGTCGAGTTATTGGCGATTACAAAGTACGATACTTTACCAAAATGGAGTCAAGCCCCAGGTGCTATAATCTGGATCCGAGGAGAAGGGTGTTGATAGGTGCAAGACAACCTTCCGAACTGGTGGTCATTTGAATAGCCGTCTACCCCTGACCTTACAATGCTCAGTGGTCTTTGGAAATCTTGGCCCTACTTTTTGGGAGTTTTTGGATCTTTATGATCATCTATCACGGATAATGCGGTTTTATTAGAAGGCTTTGTGGGTGAAGCATGAAGAACATGTCGGGAAGGTTCTTATGAGAAGTTGAGGAACATGGACTTTATGCTAGGCTGGAGATGTCGATACTTGAGGATGATGTTGGAAGGTTTCTTGACTACATCACACCTGAGGGGTGTTTTTCATGGATCTAGAAGGTTAGCATTCTTTGATTAGAAAATATCTTCCTCTGATTAAGATGTGCAAGTGCATCCTAGGGTTTTACCAATTTTATTCTTTAGGCCATGAGAACTATTCGGAGATTGTCTTGCCTTTGACATGTCTCACAGGAAGGTGACAGGTGGACAATTGAAAGCATGAGAATCAACGTTCATCACTTTGAAGCATGCCTTTAGCAACACCTATTTATTATTCTTGCGGGATGTAGCGTTCTTATATTCTGAAGGCGATGCATCAATTTTTGCTCTTAAGGGCTTATCTTATTTAGAGGATAATCATAAACTACTCTTATTCGCCTATCATTCTCGAAAGTTCGAACGCTGAGATTAACTATTCTATTTATGATAAGGAATTTTAGGTCGTTGACTCTTTTCGAGTGAAGAGCGATTTCTTGAAAAGTTCTCCTCATAAGATAGTACTCCTGAGACCATGCAGCACGGAATATTTTGATTCACGCTTTCCGGTTCTTAATGGAGTCATGGGGCTCGATTAGCTACGAGGTGCTATCGTTTTGATTTTGTCATCCAAATTTTGGCTGGCACCTTCAAGAAACCGGATGCTACCATGGCAGTCCTATTTCCGAGGCCTTCATTTGGAGGCTAGCATTTGATCAACAATCCACCGCGGAGTTATTCCTGGGGCACGATCATTTCCAGCTTATGGTCATCACCTTGTTGAGAGATATATTGATACATGGTGTTGGAGTGCGGGGCATCTTTTTATCCTTTGAGTGCGGGGATGTATTTTTCATCTTGGCTCAACTCGTCTTCAGATCAAATGCGGTTGGACTAGGATCATTTGGCCCAACAAGATGGACTTACGTATATTCGGATGGTGCTTTCCGGGACTTCAAAATCACTAATCTTGTCCTTGATTCACCTCGCCATCCATTTTGGGATTGCCAAGACTCTGGCGGTGCTCTTAGATTATTGGTGGTCGGGTCATTGCACTATTGAGACTTTTGTATGCTCATGAGATATTTTGCTCGTGCAAAACTCCCAAACCACCGTCCACATAGTGTTTCAGTTTTACCCGTTCCAGCGGTCGGTATTTACCGATTGGTTGTTGCTTTGAACTTCCATTCTCCCAAAGTACCATCACTTGTTGTCGTTGTAGTTTTCCAAGATGGCATATTTTACATTCGCTGCGGCACTTCTACTATATCTCGGTGAAGCCACAATTTGTTCTCTTGCTTCAAAGATGATTCAACTCGGCTCCATGGCTTACAGATACCATTGTGGTGTTGCTATTTAGTTTGTTGCCGCTTTTTGGAGCATATTTTGCAACTCTTGCATGTGGAGCGTTAAACTCTCTTTGGACATCACCGGAGATAGCGGTAGAGTGTAGTGCACTAATCAAACACGGGTATTTGCGATGCTTCATCAATTATATGCGGGATGGTGGTTTGATTGACTGGTGGAATTTGCTTACAATAATTACATGTCGATGCTTTAAGGCGGACAAGTTCTTGCTTTATTAATTTTGGCATTACCATCCCGGTGTTATTTCATTGCTTTTTAGGCCGATTGATCAATCCGGTCTTAGAGACTGACCGAGAAGCTGCTTATGCTCATAATGATCTTCAATACTATACTCCCCTCGAGGCCAAACACGTTATCGTTATCATACTCGACACCACCAAGATGCTCCTCCTTTGCGGTTGGTGATTTTGTTCGGCTCTTGCGTTTAGGTTTTTCGTCTTCGTCCATACTATAACAAGCTCAACTGTTTCGGAGGTCCCTATCGGATCATTGAATGATTTGGTGAAAATTTGCTTTCCGTGCGGAGCTTTAGCGGAAATCGGTTCAACATAGTGGTGTTCCCGCATTATCTTTATTTGGAATCTACTTGCGAATTCATTCCGAGTGCTATCTCCACCAGTATTAGTAAGTGATAATCATAGAAGTTTGATGTTTGAGAGATTCTGGACTTCAAGTTTCTTCGTCGGCGATTGTACTTAGTAGTGGGTGGAAAAGGATACTCTTCAAATTGATAGAATGTCACAGAACTGTAGAATACGACCTTTAATGCTCGATAAAATTGTGGAGTTTCACTTAAAGTTTGATTTTCAGGCCCCAACTCAGGGACGTGCAGAGTGGGGATGGTCAATGACATTCATATGGATATTATTATGAATATTATACTGCATTATATACAAAGATGGTGGAGTCACATATGCAAGAATAGTTGCACAAGGCAAGGTTGTTTGACAGCCTGGTTAGAGTCACACACCTTGCCAAGTGCACTACAATACTGTTAAGACATTCCCACATCTTTTATGGGAGTTGTTTCCAGGGAGGGTTCTAGAATATTCTAGAACCTATGCATCTTGGCACTGGCATGATCTCATCCATTGGAATGGGCGCAATCCCACGACCATTAGCCTAGATATATAGGGGCACCTCCCCTTCTTGTCAAACATTCGGCTTGGCCGGGTCTAGGCATCGTCTGCGTATTCTGCTTGCTTCGGGCCATTGTACTCTTGATTCTTGTTCATATATTAGATTCTTACCCGATCTTAGCATATTTTCTCTTCTTGTATATTTTTCCAAGTATTTTCCTTGACTGCGTGGTTCATGACAAAATTCGTCATTGTAGTAGAGATGAGTCCTGAACTGTCTTTGCAATAGGTGGAAGTGGGATCTGTATACTTGGTCCAATTGAATTTGATAGACAATAAGCATGCAAAGTGAGGAATGCCCATTCTTTGGAAGCGGGGTGGTCTTGCACATGAATGACATAAACACATAAAGCGGATAAGTGGTCTACATTGTTTGCTACATGTAAAAATACGGCATCCATCAATAGAACTTATTTGTAATGTTTCATTCATCTGGTGGTTCTGAATGGTATAGAGTAGGTACACACATCTGAGCTACCAAAAATGAAAATATAGAATATTCGGTTATAACTCCCTGGACTAAATAAAATTTTCTGAGATCTTTGGCTAGTGTACCTGCCGCCCGATTTATCGCCGGGATTAAAGACCCATGCTTCGGGTTTTGGAGGAAAACCAAGCTAAAATCTCGGCCAAGGGGGGCTTGGGCAACGCAAAGATGCTAAATAATTTCACACAAAAAAAA